>JAOEHI010052721.1:5763-16259 GCA_025447815.1 Percopsis transmontana | reverse complement strand
AGAGAGAGAGAGAGAGAGAGAGAGAGAGAGAGAGAGAGACAGAGAGAGAGAGAGAGAGAGACAGAGAGACAGAGAGAGAGAGAGAGAGAGAGACAGAGAGACAGAGAGAGAGACAGAGAGACAGAGACAGAGAGACAGAGAGACAGAGACAGAGAGACAGAGAGAGAGAGAGAGAGAAACTGAGAGAAACAGACAGAGAGAGAGAGAGAGAGAGAGAGACAGAGAGACAGAGAGAGAGACAGAGAGAGAGACAGAGAGACAGAGACAGAGAGACAGAGAGAGAGAGAGAGAGAGAAACTGAGAGAAACAGACAGAGAGAGAGAGAGAGAGAAACTGAGAGAAACAGACAGAGAGAGAGAGAGAGAGAGAGAGAAACTGAGAGAAACAGACAGAGAGACAGAGAGAGAGACACAGACAGACAGACAGGGTTGTGACGTCGGGGGGGGATTGTGGCCTGGCGTAGGGAGAGGCCAGGCAGGGCTCTGTGAGAGCACTGTGGACTGTACACACAGTAAACAAACAGGGCCCACCACATCAAAGCTCAATACTATACTGTACTGGCCCAGATGAGAAGGCACACACACACACACACACACAAAGCGTATGCACGCTAGCCTCCATCCCCCCCCCCCCCCCCCCCATCCGCCATGTCCAATCGGCATTGTGTAGCTGCAGCGGAGCCTCTTTGAATCATCCCCCAGTTAGCCCGTCCGCCGATAGGGCAGCTGTCTAAAGCCAGCTAATAAAAGAGCCTGCTCAGCCAGAGAAGCTCTTGGCCCACTTTCAGCCTCTGTGCAGACGGCTACACACACGCGCACACACACACACACAGAGTACAGCATCTCCAATAGAAACCCTTTCTGAACGCATGCACTAATATGCGGCAATAACAAATTCCCTCCCTCCACCCACACACACACACACACACACACACACACACACGGGAACACAAAGCAGGCTCTTTGCGGCGCAGAAAATATCTCCGAGCAATGATGTACAGTAGAGTGTCAGCGGGGGGTCGTCGCTCCAGCGGCACAGAACTTCTGTCCGCATGTAATTACATCTCAGAAGAAGAGCCGTCACTCTTCCATTCTGCCACGAGCCCCTGTGCCATGCCAAAACCCCAACACCCCCTATTCCCGGAAGTCCCTTTTCAATAAGCACCCCCCGCGATTGATGACTGGGAAAACACAGCCTGTGTTTGGCTTAATGGCCTCACTCCGTAACCCGTTTCCGTCCCCGTGGTTGACTTGAGGCGCTCGTGGCCTCACAAGGACGGAGATGGAGTGCCTTCTCCAACATGGCAAAGCGACCCACTTGTATTGTGTTGCGCTTCACGGGCGTTTTTGTGAACGTGCGACAAAAGGCCGCGTCGCCGCTCCGAGCTCTGAGGGCTTTTCTTTGAAGAGATTTTCTGCGTCCTGATTCCTGAACCGGGTCTCAAAAGAGCCGGTGGTCGCGTTTTTGAACACCAATCCCAATTCAAGCATCTTGTGTTCTCTTAGTTGCCTGCTACTGCGCTAGTAGCAGGCCTATGCAATGACCTTTGTCTAAAAAAGAGAATACAATGCTATCATCACATAAATTAGTATCAACAACAACAATAAATAGCATGCTGCACTTGAAATTATTTGAAGATTTTATTTTTTCTTTATTTTTGGATAAAAAAAAAAGATTTTCTAGAGTTTCTAACAACACGTTTGTGTGTGACAAAACCCTACAGTTGCTATGTTGATGGACAAGCCTGAGATGAGAAGCGACGCCTTTCTGTAAAATAAATAGATGGAGAATATATGGAGAATATTCTTCCATATAGCAGTCCAATTCATTAGCAGTGGGAGACCTCTTCCTTTGTAGCTAGACTGTGGAATCAATGGACTATGAAGCTAGGAAATAATGACCCACCCCTCCCCACGACTAACAAATACTGCATTAAAAATTATACTGCCCCTGTTTATTTTCAACATTTCATCTAGTTTTAATTTGCCAAGAATTATCACCATCTACGCTGTTCATATTCAGGCCGTGTCGTATTATGCTCTGGAGTAGTAGTACTAAGGCTTCTACATTGCGATATCCGTCTCCGTGAAAGGGAGACGGAATCTCTGGTGAGACATGAGACCTGGGCCAGTGAGGCCGCTGACCCAGAGAGAGCTGGAGAACACACACGCACTTTCTCCCTTTTCAGTCAGTTTATCTGAGTACAAATGGGTCGAGGAGACAGTTGGTTGAGCATTCAGGGAGCAAGGCATTGCAGGCTCAGGGGAGCCAGCGTTGCATCGTGGGTAGCGGAAAAAGAGTCTTGACGGCTCAACTGTTGGAAATGCCTGGGTGAGCCAATCAGTGGCAGGTATCCGCTTGTCTCGCTGACGTCTGTGTTTTGTAAACCTGAGCAGGATTGAAGGAAGAGGGTGAGAAAAACAAATATGTCCGCTTCTGTTCACAGTAGGCATTAGTGACTCCACAATTCCTAACTGACTTTACTTCTTTCTTAAATAGCATTATTATACTGTTTGGACCAAATATTAAGAAATAGAAATAAGAAATATGGAAGAAAAAAGCTTAATCAAACAAATGACAAGATCTCCCTGCGTATTGTTGCTATAATCGAGTCAGTGGATTCTTCACACAAGTGATTAGTGACAGTAAACTGGAGTCAGTGTTTAGTACAAACGACAGCACCCAGGAACGCAGGAATGGCACTCTTTTGGCTAACACTGAAGCTTCTGCTGAAAGGCATTCAAACCAAAACAAGCCACCGTCTGTCTCTCATTCTGTCCTCCCCTATCTTTACTTCCTTCTCTGTCCCTGTCTCAGCTGCATTACGTTCTAAGTTATGCGTTTGCTCTGCATAAATTTGCACATTTTATGGTGTTGTTGTCAACATGTCTTTTAGTTACAGTGTCAATGGCATTCAGGATTGCTCATATATATATATATATATTTCATTTTATTATTTACCCACGATCCAAACGACAAAAAAGTGATTTGTGTTCTATTCTTCTTTTACAGGAGAAAAAGAGCATTAAAAGTAAGCCATGGTCCAATCTATTTTTATTTTTCCATTCTGCAAGCACAAAAGCAGCATGCTTGGCTTGATTTGCACCCACCCACCCTCGCTCTTGCTTATGTTTGGTTTCCCATTGCCATGAATAAAGCACAAGGTTGCCTCTGGATAGCAGTGGCGCTTTTCTAACCTCCGACGCCGCGTGGTGCCTTGACATAGGCTTCACAGATGAAGGCTAACACCCCGCCACGCTTCGGTATTCTCAATGAATTCCCGAGCAATGTGTCCATATTGGTTTTTATCATACACAGTGTGAAACTGTAAAAGCATCACACTGGAATAAGTCTTTTCAGAGTGCGACAGCTGTCATTGATTTTAGGGATACTTGACTTCCTGTTGTCCTAGGGTGGCATTGTAAGCGCATAATGCGTTTTTTTTTTGTTGCTCCAGAACAATACAGCGCACGTAGTCGATCCGCGCTCGGCTGGGTAATTGGTTAAGAGGATAACAGGGCACCTGAGCCATGCAAAACCCTACAGAGCCACTTAGATCTGACTGTGATTGCCGTCTGTCAATCACCGGATAGGAAGAAACACTGCTATGCTTCTGCCTCGCAACCATGTTTGTGTTCACCCATAGTACACGCACACACACACACATACACATTGTAGACCAGAGTAAACAAAGCACTAATTGCCCCTTTCCCCACTGTTTTCTGCCCCCCCCCCCCAAACCCACCTCTACCCGCTCCCTTCCTCGCCAACACAAACAAGTTTTAAAGCATGAAGCTGTTGTGATTCTCACCACTGTTTTTGTTTTTATTTTAGTTTGAGGCCCTTTTATTTTTGTCCATTACCTTATTACTGTTAGTGTGTGTTTTTTGTTGTTGTTGTGTGGTGCGGGGTTATGCATGAAAGCAGCAGCCATCTTATCAGCCCGCATTGTTGCCAACTTAGCGACTTTCTCGCTATATCTGGCGGATTTTTGACACCCCCGACGACTTTTTCACAAAAAGCGACTAGCGACAAACCTAGCGACATTCCGAGAGCATCTAGCAGGATTTTGAGGGTTCTCAATGCATTCTCAATGCATTTTAAGCGAGATTCTAGGAGAAAGTGGCCACATTGCCAACGCTCCCCGGCTATCTGTTCCGCGGAGTGACTCGGATCCGCGAGGGTCTCTTTTCACCCCTCCCCCTTCTCTCTATGCTCTTTCTAGCCTAGCGCTCTGCGCTCTAGTAGCATGGCAACGCTTGACCATTCAGAAAACAACCTGTAGAACCCTACCCATTTGTCGTTTTCACCGATATTGTCCTCGTCATTGACAAGCATCCCTATATGCAAATTGACGTGATGACGTCACAAACATGCAAATGAGCAGTTAGTTACTTCTAGCGACTTTCGGAGCAGCCAATAGCGACTGGAGCACTTTAGCTGGCGATACGACTCAGAAACTCCATCTACATGTGCCTTGGTAACCATGGCGACCAGACTTGTGCATTTCACATCATTCTCCATCAAATTCAGACGACGACCTCACTAGGGCAAATTCATCTTTAAAAAAACAAAACAAAAAAACAAAACAAAAAAAAAACAGCACCTCCAAGCGCCACAAATCACACCCAACAGCTAGCGGCAGAAGTGTTATGCTAATGTTGACCTTCAGTGCAGAGTTAGCTTCCTGTTGAACCCTACTCAATGCCCCGCTGTAGCGCGTAGGAGCATAGCAGCTAACTAGCTAGCTAGCATAACAGCTAACCCCCTCTCTCTCCCCACTTTGTGTGTGTTGCAGACTCCCGGCCCCTGCCTGACGTAGCCATGACGGGCAAGTGCACGCGGGAATGCGACGAGTACGGCCACTCGGACTCATGCTGGATGCCTGTGCGCACGTCGCCCGAGCGCCGCCCGTCGCGGACCACCTCCACCCCCCAGCAACCCAAGCTCTCCACCTTCACCAGCGGGGGCGCCGGCGGCGAGCGGCCGGGCAGCCAGGAGGCCCTCTCCGCCGCTGCCGCGTCCGCCGTCGCCAACGGAGACCCCGTGCACCCGACGGGCGACCGCAACCGCAACCTGCTCAGCAGGAAGATGGCGGCAGCGGCGGCCTCCTCCTCCTCCTCCGTCGCCAACTCCTCCTCCTCCTACGAGGCCTTCGGCTCCCCCGGGGTCGGGGAGGAGGTGCTGGGCCACCCCATCGAGGAGATCCCGCTGGCACCCACCGGCGAGTACAAGCCCGCGTCCTGCGGCACGCTGACGCGGCGGGAGGTCTACCTGTGAGCCCGCTGCTGCGCCCCCCACTACTCCCCCCCCCCGCCCCCCCCCTCCCAACACCCACCCACACACAGCTCACTAGTTACAACTATAACCATAGTCGCCCACCCACCACGACCCCCCCGGCTCAGTGACACAAGACTGGAACCTCTTCTCCCGAGAGACTGACGAGGAAGGAGTTTGGGTTTGTTCGCTTTTTTTGCCGCTGGGACGCGTTCCACCGCCTGACGATCAATCTGTACAATAACCCAGTCATTGTCCCACACACGTGCATGCCCAACCCCCCACCCCCACGCTAAGACCCCCCCCCATTAAACATGACACTGTACAAAAAGAGACAATTTTCTTCTCCCATCGATTTTTTCTAGAAAGAACGCTGTATCTGTGGACTAGTTTGACTCCGATGTGTCCCCTTACGCCTTTTTTTGTTCTTTAGGATAGTAAGACACTCTGGCCACGAGGTGTCGCAGATCTATATATCACAGACACGCTCACCTTCGTCTCCACTGAGTGACGGACGTTCCAACGAAGACCAAAACCCGACCAGGCCAGTGACTCGTACACTGCGTCTCTGCGTGCGGTTAAGTCAGACTAAGCTTTAATGCGATAAGCAAGAGGCCTCCATCGTCTTCAACGGCTCAAAAAGACGGATTGTCGGACTCAAAGGGGGAGCCGATTGGCTTTGCTGTGACAGAGACACCTGGGTTCTATGTCAAACGATTAGCGCACGATGAAGGATTCTGATTCACCAGTGTGTGTGTGTGCGCGCGCAACTCTACGCCCCCTGTCCCAAAAACACAAAGCCACCCGTTGTACATATGCATCGGACCGCAGCCCTGCGCTTTTCGCTGCCGTACCCTTTGGTCTCCGCAGTATCTCCCTCTGTTCTGTCCTTGTTCCGGTCTGGCTGGGCGAGGTGGAGGCTGGATTGCGCTAATGTGATGCAGGGGCTTCACAGTGTGACCATCTCCCTCCGCAGACAAGCTAGCGTTTTACTGAAGTTGAACTGCTAACGGTGGTCTCTCTCTCGCAAACACACTACCACACACACACACACAACATACACAACATACAAACCCACTCACACAGAGGCAAGGCAATCTTAACGCTTTGATGGCAACCAATTTTTTATTTACGTTTTTTCCCCTTCCGGCTCTGTTTAAATCTGTAGGTGTGTATGTGCCAGATATGCAGTATACCTTAAGTGTCTGGGCCATACAGTATACTGTGTATATACATGACGTTATGTTATAGGGGTAGGAGAGTTTTAGCGACCGCTGCAAGAACGCCTTCTTATGGTTAGTACTTTTTTTTTGTCGTGTGTTAGACTGAGCAATAAATATCATACATGCAACCAACACGCATCCAATTATTGTCCACCTATTACATACTACCAGGCCTTCTTTGGGACCTGTGTCCACCGAGCGATTGAAGAAGACCCAGTACTAATAGACGTTACATTCCACAGTATGCGGCAAAAGGACCCTTTGAGCAGAGGAGAACGGAACCAAATGTCCGTTTTAGACGTTTTAGAATATGGACATAACTCATTAAAAAGCAGAACCAAAGCTTTAGAAGTAGATGGAATTGAGGCATAGATGAGGCATTCCCAACCCAGTTGAAAAAACAGTTCCCTTTAAGCAAACCCGTTTTGTGGAAATTAAATAGTCAGATTGAGGTTTAAGGCTGCACCATTTAGATTGTCACGAACCTATGAGATGTATCGTAGTCATATCTTAGCGCCGACACGCGGTCGAGATCGCGTGACATCTCTAATGTATCTTCTTTGAGTCGTCGTCTTTTGCCGTCATGGAGATGCAACATATTTGCGACCGGATTCAAACACAAGAAAACCAGATGCAATGGAACTTTTTGTACGTCCAAAAACCTTGGTTTGAAAGTGGCTGCCCTTTCAAGCAGCACACCACTCTGTAGTCTGTCAGTAATACTTGTTGTTTGAAAAGGAAGTGCTCCTATACTATCAACTGTATACATATATACTTTTTATTGCACGTTTAATGGGAACTTACTTCACTTATTGAGAAGGAAGAGGGGGAAAGGGGGGACTGTAAAAGAAAATGTACAAAATTATTATCCCTGTAAACACAAGTTTCACCTTCTTGCTTGCTTTTTGTTCAACTGAAATACTGGCCATGAAGTCTGACTTAGTTGACATCAGTTACAAACACACTGGCAGGAACATTGTTTTATTTATTCTTTTTTTCCCCCCTCGTATTTAATCCAATCTGTTCATGGTCTGTTATTTTCAATTATTAAATTCATAATATACGTGTGCGTTTTCACCAATGCCTAACTCATCTGAATCACTATCGTCGACATTTGACACGTTTGTATCTGCATGTTTTCCTCCATCTTGTGTTTAGGTTTAACTCATACATCATTTTGTTATACAATAACAGTCAATCATTACGATGTATCGCGTGTTTTACTTTACTTGTTTCATTTTTTTTCTTCCTTTTCTGATGCCACTTTGTATTATTAAAGTGCTTCTGTAAAAAAAAAAAAAAAAAAAAAATTTCAAACAAAACAAAAACAAATTGAGTGAATGCAAAATATGCAATTGTGCCTTTTTATACCTACTGGTATTATTAAATGTTGGTTTGAAATGGGCGCATCAGCACTAACCCCGACCTGTGTACACAAAAGGATGGTGGCGTTTAGGAAGCTAATTATGTCCTCCTGGCGTTTTGCATATCTTAGATAAAGGTCCCATGATGTCAAATGCTCCTCGGACGATGCCCATCCAAGTGTCGGTTGGCCTGAACCCATAGCACCCGAGCAGATCAGAAGCACCTCGGATCAGCGTGTTGACATATCCATTCCTAGCATAGTGAATCCCCGTGACCGAACGCTACTTTTAAAAGTTGCTCATCGGTAGTGATAACAATACAAGGGGGGGTGGGTTTCCCCTCGTGTCCAACGTTCCTTGTGCATGAACCAAGCTGCGGGGCTGAGCATGAAGGTGTGTAGAGAGTTTGGGGGGGGGGGGGGGGGTGATGCTAATGTGATGCTAACCAGGAAGCGCCCCAAGGGTGGGGCGCTGGCAGAACACACACCTCAGGATGTGTAAAGCAGCACACACACAGACATACACACACACACACACACACACACATACACACACAGAGTAACGTCGTATAATAACACCTTGGTCTCCTATGAGCATAGTATAACCCTCTGCTCCATCTGTTTGGCTATTGCGAGGTGGTGCTGTGATTTTGTATATCAGAATTTGCATGTTTGGCTTTAAGAACACGGTGAAAGGAAAGCAAAATCCCGTGTGGATACATAAAAGGCAGAGGAAAGAACCCCCCGAATCCTCTCTGACCGCTTAAGCGTTCAGTGACTGTGTGTTGTTTTGTTTTTTTCGTTCGAATGTTCGAGCGGTGGAACAGTTGACAGACGAAAAACCCGAGGACAAAAACTCAGACCGTACAATTTGTTTGATACTCGCCGCTGGCTGAGGCGTGCATTCAGACAGTCCTCTTCTATATTCGTATAGCATTCACAGTGTGTAATGAGATTTGTAATATTAACCATAAACTATTTGTCCTGCGACTTGGATGTTGATATAGAACAACGAACCAGTTTATCATCGTTTGTTATGAGTCACTATGCACGCAGCTTAGCTGAACATGGCAAAATGTATTGAACGCAAGTCCACTTCTATTTATGAGATATTTTACATAATTTAATTTGCTTTTGTACAGGTTTGTGTAAATAAATTGCTTGTCATTTTTGTCTCTGCCGAAATTAAAATATAACATGGTAAAATTATAATGGACTCCCGTGTCACGTATCCGCCTGTTTCTATTATTGTTTTTTTATTGTATATATTTTATTTGTCATTATTAAAGTCTCCAAAACATGACAAATTTGTTGTACAGTGCAGTTAGTCATGAGATGTTGCTTACATTCGGAAAATATAAGCAATGAAAATAAGCATATGGTTAACTAGGTGATCCAAATGCAGGGAAGCGTGAGAAAGAAATGCAGTTAAGTAAAGAGGTTTGGTCGTGGTCGAGGTACAGGCAGGGTTCTGGCAACAAGGTAATCAACAAGGTAAAGGTACAAAAGGAGCAGGCAGGAACCCGGGAACAAAGGCAGGGAAACGAGATCATAACAAGAAACACTGAACTAGAAAAAAATTTAAAATAGAAAATAATCTAGCAACTAGCGGACAGGAACACATGGTATAATGTAATAATCGGAAAAATTATTTGGCCCCCTGAAGTCAGAACAGCAACTCAGAAAGTCGAAGAAAATTTGAATGAGTTGTTGACGTCATACACGCAGAAACATGGCGGCTAACACTGAATGTTTGGTTTGCAAATTCACGCATATACACATTTCTTGCAATATGTAAATATAGTATTAGGTTGTAGCGGTTAGTTGCTGTCCACGTAGAGTGACCTAGATTAGTTGGATAGGTTATTTATTAGCAGTAACCCTGACAACAAATCAGGTAATACAATCTTTTAGTGGTTTCAGGGAATGTACTGGTGCAGCAACAACGCTCTGATAATACAAATACAACACATTTTAGTAGCGTCCATGTTGTTTCTACATTATGACTTAAAAGCACATGGACCGTCCGATGAGCACGTGAATGCAGCATGAATAAACACGGGGAGAGACAGGTGAAAACTATCAAATCAACACCAACGAGGGAGACAGTAAACCAGGAACGGAACAACACATGGAACACAAGGAAAACATGGACTGGAAGACAAAACGAACAGGGCGTGGAACTGCATCGAGCAGTTCCCGAGATGTTACATATGTAATAATAGCATTGATAACTAATGTCATAACATTACTAACAGAAACATTTCCCATAAATATATCCCCCTCACGTGCACTGAAATAAGCTTGGGAAATCTATCTTGGACAACCCTGGTCACATCCTCACATGGCATCCATCGTCAGCACAATGTTTTTAGCACATCTGCTTTACATTTAATTCATACAATGTACCACATCCTGTTTGCCTGGGTACATTGCTATACATACTGTATTGCTCGTGTTGTATTGCCAATTGTTTCTGCCCACTCAGCACCCTATTGCATCCTCTCCGTCCTGGAAGAGTTAGATTCCTCCCTCTGCGGCCCCGTTATTGGGGGGGGGGGGGGGGGGGGGCCCGGGCGGGGGGGGGGGGGGGGGGGGGGGGGGGGGTGTTGGGGGGTGGTGTTTTTGTGGGG
>JAOEHI010052720.1:6090-13590 GCA_025447815.1 Percopsis transmontana | reverse complement strand
TGCCGTCAAGTCGTTTCCACAGAAGTGGCTTCATTTGGTGTCTGATCCCCGACAGCATCTGAGCACCACAAGCGATCGTGAAGGAGTAGGTGTGGAACCATAATGCACTCACTGGGGTGTGTAATAAGGCCTTTAGAGCGCGTGTGTGTGTGTGTATGTGTGTGTGTGTGTGCGCGCGTGGAGAATGCATTCATATTGATCTACAGTGCATTGCGGCTGAATGCAACGCTGCAATATTATGTGCTCAAGGAAAGCCATGCGTATTGTTTGCACTATTACCTTCATATTCTTGTTTGTTGAGGCGAATGCTACACTAACGGACGACTATATTCTGAAAGACCAATAACACTGTTTCCTCACCACTCTTCATCTTACTGTTGTATTCTGGGAAATCCGTCGATTTGTAAATTCTCCATTCCACATCTTTTTCACACCTGGAAGAGAAAATTCTCTGCCGGGCTTACTTTTCCTTTCCTTCCTTTTTTGTTTTTTTAATGTTTAGGTTTTGAGTTTTTATTTCTCAAATGAGAGTTTAGGTTTGGGTTGGGGTAAGGATTGTGTTAAATTATGGTGGTGAAATGTGTCCGTCTAAAGCCAACCGTAGCCAGAACTGATTAAGAGCCGTACAAACAAACACAAGTCAAATAGACTTAATAAGTTTAATATTAGTTGCAACAAGCTCTTTATGGCTTCTCATTTGAACTCAGGACTATGTTGCCAACATTTTTAATCAAGCCGCAAGTTTTGTGCCACAAGAATTCTGAAAACATCCAAAGGTAATGATTTTTTTACTTGACTAGCGGGGGATTGAGCCAGCTTTTTTACAGCCTTCCTACCTCGCTCACCACCTTCATGTAGCATACCTGTAATTGAAAAGATGAGGGATTTAATGACACACAGCTAATGCCATGAGATCAAACAGGAACTGGCAAATTTCAAATTAGCTGGCTATGAAATTGCTTCCACTGGATGGGTGCTTAGCGGGCGCTTCGAAACAGTCCCCCCGCAGGTTTGAGAAAATGGAATAACAATTTTTGAAGGAGGGAGGGAGGGATGAAGGAAGAAAGGAATTTCAGATTTTAAGGGATAATCCTCTGTCTTTATTTTTTCCACCATCTTTTGCAACAAACTCACTATAAGTGTATATTACGTCATGTATCTGTTTCATCTTAGAGGTGTTTAATATGACATCCAGCTGTGTGGATATGCATGCATTCATGAGTGTGTGTGTGTGGAACAGGGCGCCATTTTGTGTCTGTGGAGTGGTTCTGCCTCCCAAATAAGGCTCTCACTCGAGCGTTCTTCTCCGTTGTAGTGGGCGACGCAGACAGGGTACATTAAACCCACAGTAGATCCTCTCTTCTGTTTTACTCTCCCTCCCAGCTAGCAGAACCCAAGATAGAGGTTCACTCTTTTATCCCATCTCATTTGCCTCTGCATGCTTACAATGTGTTTCAGAGAGCGCCCAGGAACACTTCTCTTGGGATTAACCATATGGGGGTGAGCGCATTATTCCCCCCTTTTGCTAGGCAGTTTATTTTCCCTGTGTGCACAGTCCGGTCGGCTTGCACTATAAGGGTATAAGCGAGTGAGAAAAACAGCGAGACATTTGCTGTGTTGTGGACTTGAGTGTAAAATGTGAATGGGAGCTCTCCACACAGATGGTCAAGCCAGGGTTTCCTGAACGCTGTCAGCTGATCTCGGGCCAGATAACCCCGGCGACCACGCCTCCGCTTACAGCATGTGTGAGTGCATGCTAGCTGCACGCGGTCATGGTTTTCTTATGGGCATATCCCACTGTCACACACACACTATTTGTGGTCACGACCACGCTCAGCACAACACCCGTTCTGGGTACTCGCTAATGACTTGCATTTTAAGAAAATATGGTGAAATTTCCGCGCTGCCTTGTTCTCTGAATTAATGAGTCATGCTGTTTCCTCCGAGTAAAGCTCTCCTCTATACAAAAATCCTTAATCAACCATTGAAGACATGCAGAAGAAATGCTTTTAGAGACCCTCTTCACATACCAGAGAGAGAAGATAAAACAAGAGATAAAACCTACATAAAGGGGCGACAGGGAGAGGTTTTTTTCTTTCTGTTATTACTTGTTACTCTTGGTTACTTTTGATTTGCGTTTTGTGCTCCTTAAAGTGGATGGAAACAGCGGCCATGAACTGTGTTTTTCCATGAACATTTAGGAGGCTTTCGCTAGCAACGAGCTAGCGTGGAAAACAGCGAGCGAGAATAGCATAAATGGCACTTGTGCGCCTGCACATTCTATTGTCTAAACTCATTCTATGTGAAATTTTGTGTCATTAGATGTTGTAAATGTTATCAGATCTCAGATTTTCGGTAGGATATGTTCAGTGCACACGTGCATAACATCTGCACAGAATAAGAAAATTAGCAGGAGCACAAATAGCACTATTTGAGCTGAAACCACGGCTCACGCTAAGATGGAGCACGCATGTTCCCTGCACTTGTGGAAGTCCCCTTCTTAGTCAAAAGGACGCACATGTAGGCTACACGGTACCCTATAGGAGAGCAGCTTCTCCTCAGTCTTTCCACGGCCGTGGTCATGCGTAGTACGACGTCCGAGAGGCGGAAGTCGAAGCTCAGGGGCAAGGCTGAAGAACGAAGGAGCGTTAATGGTCACCAGGCAACGTGTCAGGGAGTGTCATTAAGGGGGAAGCACAACGGCAGGCGACAAAACACCCTCTCAAAGAACAAGGCCAAGGAACGTAGATAAAAGGGTACCTCGCAGTAAATGCTTTTCTCCAGAGCCATAACCTGTTGGGGTGTGACCTCCTGCCTCGAGAGGGAACCAGCCCATTGAAGAACACACATACCCATATTTAGACATAGTTTGAGTTGTATGAAGGCCAACGCCATCCTTCTTCATCCTTCTTCTTCATCACTTGGGCTTTTAGTGCCCTGTGGCTCACTAAGCATGCCTGATTCGTCGTCAGGGTCAGCTGTGCAGAACCAGCAAAGACATTGCTCACATTATAAATCATTATGCCACACACGAGCCAATGACTTATTCATCAGGGATTCATATCGGGACTGTAACCGTTACCCTGGGCCACTGAAGCCTGTCAAAGCATTAATGATTCATACAAAACAATCCCTATTATTCATTTATTAGTGATTTTACAGTCGCACCTTACAGCCAAAGGTGCAACAGTCAGTGTTTGAAATGGCTTTGGGGTTTCAAAAGGGTCTAATGCAAAGTTCATTTTGCTTTGAGTAATTCTTGTAAGTATTTAAATGTGTGTGAGTGTTTCAGAGATAACACAGCAGCAAGAGCAAAGCAATTATGAAGCTAATAATCAGAATCATGTCTGTCTGGCCTAAATAATCATACCTCTCCATAACGTCGTTGAAAAGGCAGATATTTAAATTAGAGATTAGAAGAGATTTCACAAGAGGAGGGGCCTTGACTAGGGACCATCTGTGTCCCAGAGCCTCCTAGCAGGGCCCCGCCTACATCCTGGAACACAGACGTACTAGGGAGAAGTTGAGAGATAGTCTGAGGCAGTTTGGGTGCTTTGCCACCCAGGGCGTGGGCCCTGTGGGGTCGCCTCCCAAACACAAGGGAGATTTACTGGGGCCATAAGTTCCCCTTCTGCCTTCTCTCTGCTCCTGACACTTTTATGGATGACCCCTAGCGTGACTTACCCCGGCCCATCCATCACATGGAAGCACCCGGTGGAATGGCTCACGGATGCCATTAAGGCCATTATTGGCCGATAACAATCTCTCCACTGTGTCCCCATATAAGTCATAAAGTTTCATTAATTCTCATCTCATTACAATTCCATATTTCAGCATACTCGCGATAGCATCTTTACTGTGAGACCATAATCAGGTATTGGCCCGGTTGCCGTATATAATCTCTCAATTAACTGTCAGAGATGTAGGCTTTGTTGTTTACCGTGGCACCGTAAAGAGCTGGTCTCGTTATGGATGGGCCCGCTGTTATGGGCAGGGTGTTTCCACATGTAGAGAATACACGCCTGGTCTCCAAAATCACCTGCAAATTCAAAAAAGTCATTCAATATTGGGTGCGTTGCCTAGACACCCGATTGGATGAAGCACACGTCTTGTGCAGTTATTTCTCTGCGCTGCCCCTTCTGGTCAATAAATACACATCACCCCATTAATAACAGCACCAGAACACACACAGGCCCATTGCACTTTTACACAAAATGCAATTACGCGGCCAAATGCGTTCCAAAGCTGACAAAGTCGATTTGTCTGGCCGGATAGTGACATTTCACCTTGTGTTACCTTGATGTCTTTCCCCACCTCCTTGAGTGTCTCACGGTAACAGGACAATGTTCTTATACCAGCCGTGCAGTGCTCGGCCCCTGCAGGTGTATTTCCTCATGAGCGAGCTAGCTTGGTTCCTCTCGGCGTCCCGGGGGTATTTCGCATTAGCCATGCACACCGATAAGGCTTGTTTAGCCCCACCGCTGTGCCACAGACGAGGGGTGGAGGCGGGGATGCTCGCACACCTCAGGGGCAAAGGCGATGGAGACAAGATGCAGTTTGACTTTGTCAGGCCCCCGAGGCAGGTGAGATCAAATGTGAAAACTTTGGAATAAGAAGGTGTCCTAACTGTTGTTAGGGTGTGCTCTACCAATGTTGTCTGCTGTGGTGGCTTTGTGGGTCAGCTCTTACAGCTACACTGTAGAATGGAAGAGGAATCTAAGAAAAGTTCCTATTAAAATGAATCTATTACTGTTGTGTTGGGATTATTTGGTAGATGTCTTGTGGCATTCTTCCTTCTTTACAGCCTCAGTTTGTGTCGAGAATTAGCCTTCGTTGAAACCACTGTTAGAAAAAAAACAATGTTGTTTTGGTTCAAAAACCCCAGTGCCAAGGGTGTCGCATTCCTCTCTGCTCCTCCTCCTCCTCCTACCCCCATGCACAGTGGTGTATCAAAACATAGACAGTGAGGGGAAGGGGGGGGGTGTACCTTCAACTCAGGTGTCAAAGGTCAGTTCATACCAGTGGACACACTATTAGGACACAGCTGAATGGAGGAGATGGTATAGGGGTGACCATGGAAGGGCCCTTTTGTTAAAATGTCACTTGTGTTAATTAATAATTGATCCCCACCCTATCACTGGAGGTGTTATTAGGCAAGGCTATCTGCAATGTCAGGTTGCCGTGCCAACAGCCAGATAAGATATCAGGGGGTCGTCTAAGGACTGGGGAAGCCGTCCGTAGGAGACGTGTGGTTTCTGAAGATAGCTTTGCCGTTGGAACAGGGCCGGACTGTTAGCATTAGCGTTAGCATTCCTCCATTAGCTGGGGCTACATCTTATCACGTCGGATTAATTCACTTTATATGGCTAACGACACTAGCATGCATCTCACTGTCATACGCTTTCCCCTTATTCGCTAGTCTATTTCCTCAGTCCTCACGGGCCTGTATGGCTGCGCTGCGTATTTGTAGTGATCTAGTGACTTGAAATGTACATGTCGGCATGGAAAGGCCTTTACAGTAAAGAAAGGGCTTCTGATCTCATTTATTTGTATTTGTATTATTAGTATTTTGGTGAACCCTCGACACAGTAGCCTCCTCACCTCCGTCCTCGCGCTGACGTCGGCCATTAATTACAACTTTGTTTGTGCTGCTAGACCAGCATCTCCTTGTATTATATATGTTATATTCACCCACCATCGTTCTTGTTTGGTGAATTTCATTCAGTATATTAGTCTTAATCCTAAATGTATCAGCTTGGCACTCACATTAGAAGTGTGTGATTGGATGAAAATACTGAATACTGATACTTGTATTGAGGTATTGGATATTGAAGTAATGAATATGCAAAGTGGGCGTTAAAGGTACAGTCCTTGATTTGTGTCTGACGTGCCCTTTCATACCGTAATGTATGGATCTGGGGGTGCTGTAAGAAATCAACTAGTGTACCTTTAATGTACTCTGGATGAGTCATATTAAGGCATGATTTATTAAAATAAAATCACTTGAATCAATGTCTAGCCTATTAAAATACTATATAATTTCCTTCTCCATATGCCTTCAACTGAATTAACCAACCATTTGTTGGTTGTTATCAATCATAAGCAACATAATCACAATTTAGCAACAATCACCCAATTAATAAGGCTACTTTTAATGCATTTAAGAGGAACTGTGTAGCACACACACACACACACACACACACACACATGCCTCTGGTTTCAAGTGTGTGGAGGCGGTCCTCTTTGAGGAAGTGATGCCTGAGGTGTCTGCGTTCAGAAAATGAAAGCGGCAGCCATTTTGTTCTTCCGTTCTCCCTCTCTGTTGAGTATGCAGAGCACATGATGCTCCAGCCCGGAGCCACAAAGCGTTAGCAGCGGGATGGATTCCACCGCGGCGTGGCTAAGCCCGGCATGTCTCACATCTCTGTTTAGGAGACAGCGAGCTAATTGAAGATGATCTCGCAGATAAGTACTCCAGACTCCCCCTCCCATCTTATTTCTTAACGCTCCTCATTCTACTGGGCTTCTTTTTCTTCTTCTCTGCTCCTGTGTTCGTCTCCTGTACCATCTCTCTCTCTTCCTGCCGGGCTCCAGACCCAGATCCACTCGGCATAACTCACACTGGCCCTTTTCTGTGTCTTTCTTCCCCTCTGTCCACGGTTCTGTGTGCTCCATCCTGCCCTGGGTGTGAGCATAGCCTCTGCATCACAGACTGACCATTTGACAGGAAATGGCAATTTCTCCAGCAAGATTAGGGCTTTGATGTTGTTGGATGATAGCTATCAACAGTCTCCCTTTACCCCTGACGCATCGAGGCCTTCCTCACTGTCACAGTGATAGGCGTTCTTATTATCTGGACAGCACAGCTCTTTTGTTGTGCCCGTCCGTCAAGTCTCTGAGAAGGCCCCACACCCAAATCTTGGGTCCTGATTCCCGATCATTTGAGTCCAATGATGTAATGTACACTCTGAAAACCTTTAGTCACAGTCATGTTGACGCCACAGTGATTTTTGAACTGAATTTAAATAAATGTTTAATGTTTCAAATGTTTAAAGTCCTAGCCTGGTAAGAACACTCTGATTTTGCAAGCTTCAAACAGTATACAGTAACAGCATCCTGTCCAGTGTAAACAGTATGCAGTAACAGCATCCTGTCCAGTACAAACAGTATACAGTAACAGCATCCTGTCCAGTGTAAACAGTATACAGTAACATCATCCTGTCCAGTGTAAACAGTATGCAGTAAGAGCATCCTGTCCAGTACAAACAGTATACAGTAACAGCATCCTGTCTAGTGTAAACAGTATACAGTAACAGCATCCTGTCCAGTACAAACAGTATACAGTAACAGCATCTTGTCCAGTACAAACAGTATACAGTAACAGCATCCTGTCCAGTGTAAACAGTATACAGTAACAGCATCCTGTCCAGTACAAACAGTATACAGTAACAGCATCCTGTCCAGTGTAAACAGTATACAGTAACAGCATCCTGTCCAGTA
>JAOEHI010052719.1:5495-16016 GCA_025447815.1 Percopsis transmontana | reverse complement strand
TCTGAATTTGTTTTTTTTTTGAAAAGGTGCCGCGCCCCCAGTCATTTTTTTATTTGGGGCCCAAACCCCCCCCCCCCCCCCCCCCCCCCAACCCCTTCCCCCTTAAGTGTGTAAACAAGAGAGGGGCTGATGTTTGATGTTCTCCGCGCTGGAGGAGAGAACATCGGCCTGCGTGCCGTGTGTGCCTGGCTCCATGAGGCCACTGCCCACGGAGACGCAGGGATATTTACTGCCTGCTGGGACACGTTCAGAGAAGCTTTACTTGCTGGACGAAGCGTAGAGTCATGAGGCAATGGAAACGCTCACGTGAGGAAGGCAAATGAGGCGCCGCCTCTGATTAAAGCTAAGTCACATGGGAGACTCAGGTTCACGGGAAGAAATGTTAATGACAAAAAGTGTATTATTTAACACTAGATATTGTAGTTCTTTAATGCTGCTACGCCATCTTAAGCTGTGGATACTGCAGTAATTAATAATTGGTAATTAGTGATTGGAATACAATGGCAGAGGTTTTAAAGGGACAATACCGTAAAAACTTCTAATAAAAGCCCGGGCTTTTATTTGCTTCCATCACTGAACTGACCCTGCCTATATTTGCCTATATACAGGACTAGTTTTATAATGATACCAACATTTTATTTGGATAACGATACCAAGTCATGAATTCGATATTTTTTTTGGATACTTTTCCTAAGAAATGGGAAAATGTCATTGTTGTGCTTTATTTCAAACCTGGACAACATTTTCGTTCAAAACACAATTTTTGTAGCATTATTAATTGAATGATTGTAGTCATAACTTAGTGCTTTAATGTGAAGGCACCTGCACTTGAGTTTGTGATTTCTTTGATTGTTAACTTTATATTTGCAACCAGATATCACTTATTAAACAGCGTTTACTAAGACCTGTGTCTTAAACGCTGTTTAATAAGTACATATTTACACCATTGTGGCGTAGGTCTGCACACTTCTGAGCATATTTTCTAGTAAAAGAAATATTTATTCACAAAAATGTAGTCTACATGTACTGATTACAGAATATATAAAATGAGATAAAATTATCAAGTATAAATTGATAATTTATAACTGGTGTTGTTGATCTGTGGTAAAGTTAACGCTGCCAGTGTGAACGTTGCGTTTGCATAGAGATGTTACACTGGTAAGTTAGCTAAGAAGATAAAGCCCAATTAGACCATTATCATTGCCCTTAATTGCCTCGTGAAACTCAGATGGTGAACAATTTTTAGCTTGTCACAAATTAAATCACACTCGCTTGACTTATATTTGAGGGCATAGGCTTGGGAATAATGTAATTATGTTATCTATTATATTCGCTAACCTGTTGGTCTTTGAATTCTTTATCCAGCTCCGTATTCTGACGGCATTCGATAAGGTGCTTAGAAAAGTTCTATGTGATGCCTCCCTCGACATTTTTTTTTACAGGCGGGTCTCACTGTCGGCGATGTCTGCGAAATATTTCAGTCAGATTTTCCTACAAGCCGGGCCAAGGGGCCAAGAGCACTCGTACTTTAAAGCCATGCCTCTCGTTTTGTCACATCACATGAGAGCTGCAGCGTGCGAGAGAGAGAGAAAAGCGGCTCGCCCACAGGGAGTGGAAGCAGAGCGCTGCACATACACACACAGAAGATACGTCTCTTATTAAAACACTGTCATTCTTAAAAGTACCGATACTAATGAAATGGGGGTATCGTATTGTTTTTAATGCCAGGGTATCGCAATACATAGTATCTAGTATCAGTATACCGTGCAATACTAGACAGGACTTTAATTAATTTCGCCCAAAACACTTGCACAGCAAAGAGGGTAAATACTATCAAAATGATTATTTAAACCAGTATTAATTTAACATATAATATAATAACATATAATATTCACAACTTGGATACATTTTTATGAAAAACGGTTTTGATTATTTTGATCGGTGCACCCTTACGGACTAAAGGAATATAAATAGTCGAGGAATGGACACACATTCGGACTTTTTGACGGCTTCAAGTAGGGAGTCATCACTTTTTTTCGTCTCTCCTGTTTACCATGCTTGGTAACTTGAAATAATTATACTTTGGTGCTCATGGTTTCCGTAAAATGAACGATTGAATTGTAAACTATTGTCAACATGGACAATGTATATTTGTATATGCCATCTAAGCAGCTTAGAAATAGCTCTATACATCCAAACAACTTCTATAAAAACCAGACCCAGCTTCTAATTGAGACCAGCGTTTATTTGTCAAAACGTGTAGCCACACCCGGCCAGTAAAATGGACATGCGTCTATTTGGGACTAGGCTTTCTTTTTAGGTTTTACGGTATATAACTTTTTTTTCATATAAATAAAGTCAGATGCAGTGTGCATTTATTAACCATGGTTAATTAAAGTATAGTCTAGTCTAAAGTCTAGGTAGTGACACAAACAGCCAAAGTGGTTCCACTGGAGAGAATAGGCAGAACTAAATTAAGCGATGACCCCATTTGCCCACGTGCTGTCCATAGCTGTTTGGTTTGACCACTAACCACTGAAGATGCTACAGGAGTGTGAAAGCAAGGACAACAAGACTGAGAAGCAGTTTATATCCACAGGCTTTTATCAGGCTTGTGAATGACACCCACCCACTGCCCCTCCCCCAAACACTGCAGACTGCCCTCTGACCTTGAGAGGTGCAATGATCCACCCCACCCTGCTCACACACACATGCAACACATACTGTACACACGGACATGAACCACTACTGGCAACCTACCTCTGCAGACTGCATACTCTTTCTTGCGCATCTATGTCCTTTTGCACATACTGTATATATTTATGTTATTTATATGTCTTGTGTTTTCATTATGGGGTTTTAATTCATGTCTGATGTTGCTGGGAGGATTCGCAGAATAAGAATTTCATTCTACTGTGGATTGTTTCCTGTACATATGACAATTAAAGGTTGAATTTCAATTTAACTGACTGTAGACCAGCATGGTCTAAACTGGAATGTGGTTGAAAAAAATTGTAATGCTTCATTCTCTCCCAGATCGTGTGTTTGGCTGCCACTTGTTGACTCTTTGTGAACGGGAAGGAACCACCGTGCCAAATTTTGTCAAGCTATGTTTGGAAGATGTCGAAAAACGAGGTATGTTCTCATGTTGTGCGTTGTGTGGGAAAGAGATGATTAAAATACAGGGAAAGGGTGGGAAAGGTTTGAAAAAAATAAGATTGTCCAAGGAGTTTGGTATCGTCTCCTGACCCAAGTCTGTCCACCTCTCTAGAACAGCATTTTATCACTAGCATTCTCTGCCGTTTACATTATCTTTCCACGCTGTTGACATTTTCATGCTCGTTTGACAAGATCAACAGGCCTAAGTGCTTGCTTTAGAAAAAGGGTGTCTCGGTCATTGACGTTTAGCTTTTTCACACAGTGTATCTGATCCAGAATTTCCCAGGCTCCTTAACAAGGGAAGGCAAAGGGACGGAACCCTGTGGAAAACTCTCCCCATTCCTACAAAATCCAACTTGTTTCTGGTTCCCATCCAAAATGGAGTCCACTACGGATTGTTTACAGCACGCCAAAATTGAGAGTGAATTATATGTTTGCATAATGGGTTCCGTTTGTGGTCTTGGCTGAATATTTGTTCGGGACTATTAGTTATCTTGGGGTAAAATTTGTGGCGGCCCGATAAAGTTGCTGAGAAAATAAAAATGATTGAGAGAGTCTTTAACGACAGCAATTATCATTTAAACTTCTGTTGTGTTTACTGATCCGTGGTGGACTTCAGCCTGGAAGTAAATAGCCCCTCAACGCAGGCTTCAAAGAAAGAGAAATAAACATTTTTATGCGGGCCAAAAATAAAAGTGTGCGACTGTGTAGAAGGATCACCCTCTGTGGGGATGTTTTGACGTTCAGTCGTGGCTGTCACACTGTTCCAGAGAGGGGCCCTTTACAAGTAGACGCGCAGTGTCTCCTTTACTGAACACCCAGGCTACAACCCCCGCATCGCACCAGCCGTGACAGCGCTAGATGACCGCGCCGTTGTCCAAGCGCCCCAACCGTGGACATTCATTAGTGCGATCGATATCAACGGGCAGAGGAAAATGCCACCCTGGCCTACCTCTGCCCGGCTCTGGCCGGCCTGTGACAACAGTGCCCGCCCGAGGGCACCGCGAGTCAGCAGGGCCTTTCATGGGTTGTACAGTGGGCGAGGTGCCATCACCATCCCGCACGAGGCACTCGGGAACATTCAGATATAGTCACACCTACTGGACACATTTGGATCACGTTTTAACATTTGTTGTATACCTATATATAATATATACCTATACTAGTAGAGTCTATACTACGTGGTGAAGTCGTATAGGGGTTTGGATTAATGAATGCTTTTCAGATGAACCGTGGTTGTGCAGAGAGCTGTTTGAAAAACAAATCATTTTTAGAGCGGGTCACAATGAGAGCACAGCAAGCTGTCGACTGCTATTGAGTCGGTTTGGCAGCTCTGTCCCGTGTACTTGGATGTGTGGCAGCATGGCAGCCCTACTCCATAATCAAACTAGTCCTCAGAATCTCACAGTGAAATGGAGCCATATGGTGTCTCGGTCCAAGAGCCTGACTGGGCATCGCGGACGGTTTGTTCTACAGCGTGACGAGAACAATGGTGTTCAAGAAACCAACACGTACCCTCTCATTGAGATGTTAGGTGTTATTAATTAATCTAAATGCTGTATTTGGTAGCTGCACTACTAAACTATAGCCTAAGGCTATGCACTGTATAGTTCAATGCAGTACAGTGTGATACTGGACTGTAATTCTACAGCAATCGGATGGACAAGGTGACTTACTAAGTAAGACCATGTGTGGATGGGTGGTATGTTTTATTTTGAACTGTACTGCTGACTGTTTAAACTGCGTTGCGGTAGATGTACTATGTCTTATACTGCTCTGAAAGATATCCATCTTCCAGGCCTGGAGGCAGATGGGATCTACAGAGTCAGTGGGAATCTAGCTACCATCCAGAAGCTGAGGTTCATAGTGGATCAAGGTTGGTGCACAAACACCACTGTGATTATAGCAGTGTTACAGACGCAGTCCCTACAATAGCCACTGTGTCCCTGCCTTAAATAGTATATATTTAAATATTAAATTATATGGCACTGACAAAATGTGAAAATCTGCTCTTTACTTCGACCCCTAAACACTAACACCATTAAAGCAATCATCCTCCCCTGTAATTAGAATTACTCTTTCAGTGTTTCCTCCATCTATACCTTCTGCAGCTTATTTCTTTATTTCTTTAAAGGACAGCGCTCATTCATTAACTGTACATTTCTGTAAATGTGCCAGTGTTAGCCAACCCGGCTAATCTTCAACTGTAGTCCTGTAGCTTGGAGGCTGGCTCAGAGCAGCAGACAGTGGAGGACACTGACATCACTGGCATTCTCAACATTCCCCTCGCGCTGGCACGGTGACACCGTGTGCCCACACAATGTCCCGCCCGCTTACATGCTAACATCTCTTGTTGCTAACATCTTTTGTTCCTATTGTCACAGAGCAGCAGAGGAAGCTCTTCCCTGCGCCCATTGTGGGCATTTCGTAGCACGCTGTCACACATGCTAACAACAATGTTTACATGTTTACCGTCAGCACTCAGCATTAGCGTTCCTCAGCAGATATTGATATACAAACAGGTGTTCCCTTGGTTTCCCTCGATTCAGTCAATGCTCAACCAGCCAGGCTGATTTAAAGCTGCAATCCTAACTTTTTTTCTAAATTGTATTTCTTTGCAATAGCTTGTTTGTGACATGCCATTGTTCAACCTGAGCATGTTGCTATCCCTAATTTCCACCCGTTGTCTCAATCTGTGTCGTTCTTCGCTAGCTACAGTAGCACATTAATTAGAACGATCTCGCGTCAGTTTGTATTCTGTTACAGTTACATTTGATTTTTTTTCTGACATAATATTCTGAATATGGAAGTGGTCATGTAAACACACTCAGGGATATTTACTGGTTATTGGTCTTTTCAAAGCTGAAATTATTTTGCTACAAGCTCAGAGTTCACCTAATGTGGGATTCAAACCCATGTGAACCAATGCGCCAGGCATATTGAACTAATTCAACTAATAAACGCCTCATCTTTCAAAATTAGTTATTTTCTCTATGTGAATTGTGTGGCATCTCCCCTGACATTGTCAGATTATCATCTCGTAAAAAAGGCTAATTGGCTCAGTAGGTGAAGGATGGCACGTTTCCAGCCCAACGGTACATCCCAATAGGAGGCTCTGTGTCGGGGAAAAGCCTGTTTTCCTTCTTCAGACCTCCGAGGCCTGTCAGCTTGGCTCTGACTCACGGTGGGCCACCCTCCCGTGGCACGGCAAAGCCATGTTTCGTCTGGATCGCTTATCTACCTGATGGCCTGCGTCGCCACCGTGGGCCCACGCCGGTCTCAGCTCTATTAAAATGGAATGACTCGAGTGGAGGGTTGCACCGCCTCAGACAGAGAGGGAAACATGTGGCACCAGACCTCTGGGCAGCCGGGGGAGGGGTAGGGGGGAAGGGGGAACGGGGCGCTGCGGCTGTTAGCAGGTAAACATTAGCATAGTAATTAGCCCCGGCTAATTCTCCCAATTAAAGTGCTGTTGTTCCCCGTGTCTCCCCCTCCCCTCCCCTCCCCTCCCCTCCCCTCCCCTCCCCCCTCCCCGGCACGCCGGCGCCATCTCAGAGGAGGAGCTGGACTTGGACGCCAGCCAATGGGAGGACGTCCACGTCGTCACCGGGGCACTCAAGATGTTCTTCCGGGAGCTTCCGGAGCCGCTGTTCCCCTTCAGGTCCTTCGAGCTGTTTGTGGAGGCCATCAGTAGGTATCAACGCTAGCTGCTGGGGTTACGTCGTCAAGCTTCTCTGACCCACGACCCAACAGGAAGAGGTTGTTCCGATTGCAAAACTTCTGTTCTCAATAAATCCTCTTCCTATATATGCAGTATATACACACAGTATGTATACAGTACATATATAATTAGGTACTAAATGTTAAAGTTACTGGAACCGCCCTTGTTTTTGAACGCAGCGTTACAAAATTTTTTTGTTTGGAACTCAGAGGCTCATGATGAATGGCTGAAATTCCTCTACTCCTCCCCCCGAAAAGCTCTCATAGGCTCACGTCTTCCCTGACTCTGACTCTGGCTAATGTGACAGTATGGTGGTTCATATTCAGACAGAAACATATTTTATGCGGTCTACTGTGCGTTTAACATAGTAACATATTCATTTGGCCCCGCGGTGTATTAGCCTTAATCCTGTTTACAGTGTGTGCCTCTGTTTGCCTCTGGAACTGCTGTCCCTCAGGGCAGCTTAGCTAGATTCTCAACTATTTATCCTCTCTGTGTGAGCTGGAGAGACAGAGAGAGGCCAATGGGAGCTCAAGTTGATAAGCAGCGAGTTGATGTTTCCACTGTGTGCAAATGAACAGAGAGACATCAGTAAAGAGGCCGGAGAGTTTAGAAATGTAGACCAAGCTGACAAATTTGAATCCTCAAATCTGAGTGATGAGATTCGGGAGATGTAACCTTCACTAGCGAGCTACTGTTAGAGGTAGTGAAGACCTGAACTTGTTAGTTTAAGGTGACAAAATGATTTATTCATTGGATTAAAGCTTGCAAAATATTTGTCTGAAAATTAGAATTTGTCCCAAACTATAGAAGATAAGAGTAGATAATACTATGTTACTGCAGTTTTGGGTCTCAATATTGCTATAGAAAGTAGATAATACTATGGTTATGTAGTTGCTGGTCTCAATATTCTAAAGTAAAAACATTAAAAACAACACAATTGTGTTTGTTTCGGTTATATTTAATGCATTCTGTGTCATGTAATGATGAGATATTGGGTCTAATTAGCGAAACATATTTTGAAAAATCCACAATTAGCTTGTACTTTTAGTCTTACATCAAAATCTTAGCCAAAATCAATGTGACTTTGTTTGAAGCATCTGTAGTGGTTGGCATATTCCAGGAAGCAGAGAGCCACTGAGCGGAGGAGGTTTAACGCTATCAGCAAACGCTAAATGCATGAAATGACAGATGCTCTGTGTGAGATCCGGGACACCTGGGGATCTTCTCAAATGGACCAGTGCGTCTGGGGAATACTAGGGACGAAATCATAGTCATTATTATTTGCTAAATCATCCTAAAGCAGCAAATACTGCCTTCGCTAAGTACTTCTACTACATGAGTCATATATGTGGATTATTGGAAAGTGACTAACCCCTAACCTCAATGAATGAGTTTAATTGTTCTGTTGTATTGTTAATTGTTAAATGTTAATTGTTCAAATATCAAAATTGATATATAATATAATATATTATATATACATTTGGATATTTTAATTAAATATGATTTAGTAATTATTAAAATTTTATATACAGCATAAATAATGTATATTTCATGAGATTTCATGAATCATGATTAAAAATAGGACATTCTCATTATTATTATTATAATTATTATAATGCATGAATGCTGGCGGCCCGATGTCCTCTCACACCGCCGCGCAGAAGGGGGCACTGTTGAACAGTGAGGGCACTTCTTGACTCCCGACTGAGGGAACACTTTCGGGTCACAGCGGTCACCTGGGAAGTCCAGGGTTCAGCTGTCACCGGACCCCGACCAGCCGCCCTCTTCCCCGGCCTGTCGCCCCCTTCCCCTAGCTAGCCCCCATCAGACGCCGCCATGCTAACCCCTTTGTCAACGATGCCATTAGAGGCTGAGCCCTGGTGCTGAAATGCTACCTGAGCCCTGTGTGTTTTACTGCTGCGGCGGGGAAGCCAGGGACATCTGCTGTGTGACCCGTTGGCGGAACACACCAGAACACTGGCTTGCAAAGCTGGGGGTCGGGGTCCACCAAAAGGTCGCAAGATGATTTCAGGGGATCGCAGTGACATAGTCACAGATCGTCAGTCATAGATCACATAGTTGTTTATTTCTTTTTTTAGAACTGATTTGGTAATTGATTTTAATCTAGTTTAATCGTATTTGCAAATTTTTGAAATCTAGATTTAAAAATATGCATGGATTCTTTGTATTTATTTATGGACGTATATATTATATTGCTATTTTATGCCATTAGGAAACACGTGAGGTCCTACAATATATGTAACATTCCTCTGGGTACTTGAAGTTTACCTGCTAAGAACAGATCATGACATAACCAAACAAAGCAGCTAGAAGAGGATTTGTGAGACGGTAGGGCCAGGATAAGGGTCACGGGTGTGCTATGAGGAAGAGAGGCCACTAGCTGAGAGATCCAGGTTGATTCTGAAGACGTGGGTCTCTGTGTAAGCTGGACTCTGAACCGGAGTGGATCTTTATGAGGGTCTTGGCTTGACAGGTTTGAAAACCCCTGCACTACATCCATGTCAATATTTGTCAATATGCAAACCTAAAGTTTGCTGCGGCAAATTCCACCAAGTGTTCCAAATTTTATGGAGCCATTTAGGGAAAGAAAAGCTCATCTATTATCAAATCTGTTCCAGCCCATACCAAAAAAATATTCTCCCAGCGACCCCGACAGCAGATTGCCAACAATCCCAAGGTGGTGGCATAATTTGGCAATAAATATTTACATGCTTGGAATGTAGGCCAGAATACCCACTGGCACCCAAGGTGGTTCCATCCAGTTAATCAGATAAGCTTGCGAGCCGTTGACGGGTCGCAGACAGCGTTTAGACAACTAATTAGTGGCGGAGGAAACCCCCCATCGTAGCAGGAGGTGTAATTAGGGTAACCTGCTACACGGCACTCCGCTATCCACATCAAACAGCCAGGGGAGGAGATCGCACGTGACTAAACGTGGCGGGGGTAAAATAACAGGTCTTTTGAAGAGAGCATATGTTTCGCCGCAGCACCTTACGGTAGTTAGCATTTCAAACGCCTAACATCCAGTGTTTTGTACTGTGACATCTTCAGTTGAGCTCGGAGATAAAGAGATCAGCTTTAGCTGTTGTTACATACCCTTCACTGGGTTGCTGGGAGGACTGAGGGGAAACTTTGAAATCCCAGATAAAGATGTGTTATCTTTAGCTAGGATTTCAACCTTTCACCTCATATTGTCTGGGTGGGACGTGCTCTGTGGAACGGGGGGACAGCGGTGAGCCTAGAAGATAAGCCAGGGTTCGTAAACATCGTTAGCCCATAAAACAGACGCGCGTCACAATCCACCGGGCCCATCCATCACCCTCCATTTAAGACTGTGTGAAATGGTCTCTTGGTGACGATGGCTCTTCATCATTAGCACCGCGGTGGCCATCTTGGCTGGATGGGTAATGGGGTTGCAGACGGGGGGGCCAGTTCCTGAGGGTCTGCCTGGGCCACGTTGAAATGAGAGGCGGGATCATTAGACCAGCTACATCTCGCCTGCAACCTAATTGATCCCCCCCCCCCGGGGGCGGGTGGGTGGGGGGGGGGGGGGGGGCGGGGGGCTCTTGGGGGTGTGGTGTGCCTGGGGTCGCGGGGGGTGGGGGGGCGGGGGGGCG
>JAOEHI010052717.1:12500-16266 GCA_025447815.1 Percopsis transmontana | reverse complement strand
GGTGGGTTGCTAATGTGTGATGGCTATGTGGTGAGCCGGTGCGGAGTGGCTGATCGCTGCGGGGGGGGGGGGGGGCAGAGGTGTGGGAAGGAATCGGAGTGATCGTGAAAGAAAGGGAAAGGCGCTATGAACAGAGGAGAGGTGACACATGGGAAAGGTGAAGGTATAATATAGCTGCTGTAAATAGGAATGCAGGAAAGAGAGGAAGGCGGTTGGGCGAAGTGTTTTGCTGGTAAACGGGTCGCGCTGGCAAAGGGTCATTTGAAGGCTTAAAATTTTAGTCAAATGTGGATTTACTGAAGATATTTATCACATCAAATTGTTTGTTAAGACAGGTCAGTGTTTTTGTTAACAAGAGAAGAAGTTTGATTTTTATCGGAAGACAAAATATATATACAACTGCCAGCAAAACAATAGCATGAACTAAATAAAAAGGATTTTTTGAGAAAAAATAATCAATTTTCAATCAATTCAATCTTATCAGCTCCGCAGTCTCTTTATCTATTTAGTTGTGTTGTCGATAGCTAAATGCCATTTTCATGTTAATCCATCCTTCAAGAGTCATGTAATACATTCTCCAATAATAACAGTAAAAACGGTTTGTACTGTCGTTACAATTATAATGGTTAACAGAATTACATTTAACCACACCTAAATATAGTTTGTTGTGATGTATGATGAAGGGTGGATTCATATAATTCAAATTTAACATCCCTGCTAAACAGTAGAATGGTAGCAGAATTCCAAACGATCCCTTCAGAGAGAGAGAGAGAGAGAGAGAGAGAGAGAGAGAGAGAGAGAGAGAGAGAGAGAGAGAGAGAGAGAGAGAGAGAAAGAGAGACGGCGTGAGGGATTAATCTGTTCTGGTGGGCAGGCATGGTGAGCGCACGGCGAGCAGCCTCCAGCCTGCTGGGTCACCAGGACACCACATGGAGGATCTGAAGAGAGACCAGGGGAACAACAAGTGGGGGGTGGGGGGTGGGGGGTGCGTGGGTGAGCTAAGGAAGCAGCAGGGGTGAGAGAGACAGGAGGAGAGGTAGGTGCGTGAGAGCTAGGACGTGGGGGGCTGGTGGGTCTTCGCGGGGGGTCGAGGTGTGAGCCTGCCAGGCTCTGAGCGTCAAAGAGCCCTCGCTGGGTTCACCGTCTGATCTGCAATCCCATTTCTATGTCTCCCTGACCGGGCTGTTCGCTTCACCTCTCCTCTGTCCTCGTCTCCTCCCCCCTTGTCTCCTCCGCCCTCCACTCATCTAGTCGACCAACCGCCGAGCGACTTACCTCATCCTCACACACACACACACACACACACACACACACGCCCCGGGCATTAGGGGCACTGAAGACACATTTTCTGTGCGCCCGCTGGTTTCACCGCGAGTCACGAGCACCTATGTGCTGCAAGATACAAAGGTTCCTAGCAACAGTCGCAGAGGAGCGGCATAGTCAGGATGCACACCTGTTTGATCTGCCAGGACCCTCTGTGATAAGTGGCCCCTGTAACCACGGCAACCAGAATATGGGATGGATCCATGTTGGGCTATTGAATGGCCTTGGTTCATAAACGCAAACACACAGGCGTATGTAGACAAACTGTCTCATATGTACACACTACAACTACACACACACACACACACACACACAAACAGGCGCAGGCACACCCCAGGCACAAAGCACATCACACAGAACACACACAATACGCTCATACACCATACATGCGCGTAGACAAAGAGAAGCACAGGACTAAATTCACACATAGGCACACAACAGCATGGCACATACACTGTATGTCACGTCCTGTTTCACCGCTACAGCACATATGGATAGGTAGGCCACCTGGACACACAGACCAACGTGATGAAAACATCACATTCAGGAATGCGCGCAGACACACACGCACGCGCAGACACACACACTGCAGTGTGAAGAAAACACAGAGAGGCAGATGTCTGACATTCTGTCTGGATACTCACAACGCATACGAGTTGGCAAGGAAGCGTCTTCCCTTTCAGCGAACTTTCAGCGAAGAACTGCACACCAACCATGGAGTAAAAAAGAAAGAATAGATAACGAGACAAAAACAGTGATGTGTAGAAAGACAAAACCGCCAAGTACATACGGAAAACTTAATCCATACAATAGGTGGAGAAAAATCCACTAAAATATATTGATTCCCACGCACAAAACTGCATTTGTTGTAAGCACAGAGGAGTGTACATTAAAAGTGCTCCGTTTGCCTCATTGGTCAATACATGGTGTATTTTCTCAAGAAACCTTGGACCTGGATTGGAATATAATGATGTGTATTGTGATGCAATGCAAATACAGAGAGCAGCATCTGTAAATAGGTTAACCTGAGCTGGACATGACAAGCATGTCAATTATTCAAAGAGCCCAGATATCATTATGAGTAAATAATTTCAGTCTGCAGTGTCTCCTTGTTTTAGGTTAGCTCCCAGCTCAAGAAGTGCCTGAATTAGGATTTTGCACATAGAAGTTTTGTTCATTTGATTATTCTAAGAGTGTATTTAATTAGAACATGATTGAGATCGAATTGGTTATAGCTTAAATCAAGCAAATAAAAAGAGAATGTCCAATTAACTGAACCTTTTTTAGGATCCACAACTGAACTTTATGTTCTGCGTCTTTGTCAACGCGTATGTTTGTTTGTACATGAGTAAGTGAGTGAGTGTGTGTTCTCCCATTTACACTTACATACGACATACACATGCAAATAACCTGGTTAAAACCATCCCGACTTTATAAGGTCCACCTCTATGATTTGCTCCGCTTTACATATCAGTCTGGGAGTTTTCTAGCTAAATTCTATTTGTCATGATGTGCTTCTAGCTAAATTTTATTTGTCATGATGTGCTTCTAGCAAAATTCTATTTGTCATGATGTGCTTCCGAATGTTTGTTCTGAGAAATTTTTTCTTCTAATTTGGTTGAGAAACTTAATTATTCTTACTTTAAAAGCAGAACGTGAAAGTTCATAAGGTTTTATAATAATGTTATGATTGACTCATTCTTCACAGTATTCCAAATGTATAATGCTCAATATATTACCCCCTTATTCATTAAAAACACACTTACCGTGAATTATAAGTTTGTTTTTATTAAAATGGCTTGTGAGATATAATGATTGTTTAATATACAATATAATGGCTGCCTATACATTATTATAACTATACTGTGTATACAGTGTGTATTATTTTGAGATTTTGGATATTTTGAGGTTTGGTTGTAAGTATAGTGACAGGGAGAGGACGAGAAGGAAAGGGGAGCAGAACAAGGAAGGAGTGCCTGGAGACAAGGTGCAGGGAGGAAAAACAGCAATAGCGCACAGTAAATGTCACAGAGGTATTTGCGAGGGGGGTGGTGGCAAGGAGGTGTGAGGAAAGGTGCAGATGGAGGAGGACGGAGGGAGTAAAACATGAGGAGCAGGAACAGGAGAGGAGGGTATTTGCGGTGTAGAGCAGTGGTGTTGTTTCCTTATTATTTTACATTATCATTTGTGTATAAAGGCGCTATTGTAGAGGTGATACAGTTTACAATGTAAGTGGCTTATCAGCAGACGTAGACAGGATATAGTAAACCACTGCGACTGCTGAGCCTGCCTTGAAATTACTGTTTGCGGTGTGTTTATAAGCGCGGAGCGGCGATTTAGTGTTGATTTACCTGTCAATCTGCCTCAAACAAGGGGTCTTTCTGGGTTTGGATTTGAAGACCACCCTCCCTACCCTACGGTTAATAATATCAGATGTGCACAG
>JAOEHI010052717.1:0-10000 GCA_025447815.1 Percopsis transmontana | reverse complement strand
GAGTAATGGGTAAATACATATTTGTAAAGACTGTCGATCCAACTGGTGAAAATGTTTTCCAAAAGCAACTTCGGGTCACATTTTAATATTTGTTTTGTGTTAAATCATAGACCAGTTGTGTAGTTTCAATATATAAGAAGTACAACTGTGCACGCTACCTTGCATTAGGGCAGTTTAGACCTCATTATACAGAATACAGGAGCTGTCCTTCACGGCAGTGCTGAAATCTCTATTCACTATTCCTGAGTTAATTTAATAGATTTCACAGCTTTTCACTAAGAATAAATTCATCATAGCAAATTATCATTTCCAAGGGCACAAAGTACCTATAAAAAACACGAGTCTAGGAACAGGTCAGTAGCAACTGATTTTCCTCTCAAAAATGACGTGTTTTCCATTCTAATACTGAAGACATAATTATATCGGAAAGCTAAAGAGTTGTCTCTCTTGCTCTCTCCCTCTCCCTCTCTATCTAGTGTTCTCTCTCCATCTCTCTCTCTCTTACTGAAGCAGGCAGCAGAGACAAACTAAAAGCTATTGATTCAATTGTACAGTTCCCATATTGAACTGCCAGGAAGACAAAACGGGCTGAGCACGACGTGCTGATTAACCGGCGGGGACTACGATGTGAGGATCTGTCTGCGGGGAACTCAGATTAACAGCTTTTTGAATCTAATTATGATGCTATTATGTGGGCAAAATTAGGAGATTGGCGTCCTGGGATCAATTTCACAGCAACTACCAAACTGCAGGAATTCTGTCAATATACGCCTAGCAAGGCGGTAGCTAACATATAGGCTAATAGCTGGTTCAGACACCTTTTTTTAATCGTATATTAGCCCGTAGCCTGTTGTAGACCTATTAGTGGCCTATAGGCCTACTAGTCATTATGTTGGAATAGGCTAGGCCTACTAATAGGCTACTACATGTTTATTAACACGAAAGAACTGTTTACGATTACTAGGATAGCAAAACATGTTTAATCGTTAATTTCTTATTTTTAACCTACCCTCGCCATAAAGAAAGTTATCAACGCCTACCTGTTGATATCAGCGAAGTCAGCACACTGGCACCACCGCGCGTCGTGGCATCCCTGACCCCGGTCACGGACCACCAGACCCTGCCTGGTCAGATGTCTGAGAGAACATAATTAGACCACAGTCACCAAACGATGCGTTTGTAATACATTTAACAAAAAGGAATGGTCGTTTTTATTTATCTTCGTTATTATGGGAAAGTTCGCCAAACTGTGCTGTAGAATTTCGTTGATCAAATCCTGAATATTGACATGTTTTTTTTCTATTTAAAGGCAAACAGCCTAGTATGCTACCCCTTCCCCTCTCCCACCCAAGATCTATATTTATTCCGCCACTGCGAGACCCGACACTTGGTCATGGATAGCCAACGTACCTGGGATTACGGCTGTCAGAGTCGATTTGGCTGTCGTTCCAGGCGATGGCTGTTTAGTGGAAACGATCTAGTGCGACTGGTGGGTGACTCAATCCGCGGTTCAGTGACGCTGCTTCCTTTAAATCCTCCTATTCGTCCAACAGGTGGCCTGTCAACCTAATTGGACGTGACGTCACCTGCACACAGCTCACCTCGGAGGGGTTTTAATGCTACAGTCTATGTTTTAATGACGAGAGCCTATGGCAAGCCGTTTTAACATTTATTAGCTAGACTGGATATATTATGCAGATATCTGTAATTCAATAATTCAATTCTTTCTAGTCAATAAAAACATTTCAGATATCCGAAATGACATTCTTCCTATCCACAATTGTAATTTCAGATATCCACAACGTCTATGTTCTTAAGACAAATAACGTCACTTTTGCAGCTCATGTGTATTGGGCTTTCAATTTCAGATATACACAATTACATTCTGGATATTTGCAATAGAATTCTTACTAGAATTCTTATTAGGACAAACTCCCATTTCAGATATCTAATGAAATGGGAGTTTGTCCTAATAAGAATTCTAGTAAGAATTCTTAAATTGAAAGCCCAATACATGTCAATCAGAATGTCAATCGTGGATATATGAAAATCTTGAAATACAATTTCTACTGGTAAGAATGTTGTTGTGGATATCTTGAATAACCATTCTGACTAGTGAGAATACAATTTTGACTAACAAATGCTATTATGGATATCTAAAATATAATTACAGATAGGAGTGTGGTTTGATTAATTGTTAAAACTGCTTGCCATAAGAGCCTCACTTCCCCCTGTGCTACACAGCATGACATCCTCCGGAGATTATAGGCCTGTGAAAGATGAAGCAGTAATGTATTGTACATATAAATTCTTTTGTCAGTAGATAACAATGTCTGATTGGTTGAGGGAAGTCTCAGCAGCTGCTTATAATTTGGATTGCCACCTACTGGTACCACCTTTACCAGAAGTAGGTTGTGAATTGAGGGGGTCCAGGATAAGTCCATGAGGGTCTTACAAGTCTGGCACTGACTGTCTGAAAATAATTATATTTTGAACTTGGAACCTTATTTCTTTCTTTTCCAAACATATCAATCATCTCTAATGAAAATTGAATCAAATTCATCAGTTCAGCATTGTGTTGCATAGAGACACAACATGTTGATAGAGGGCAAGAATGTTTTACACTAAAACGTCACCAAATCACCCAAAACATGTTATTGTATAATCTTTAACACTAAAACATCCCCAAATCACCCAAAACATAGAATTTTGTGATAGTTCATACTAAAACATCACCAAATCACTTAAAACATGTAATTTGATCAAACTAGTAGAGGTGAATCATTTTGTATTCCACATTAAATGCCTCAAGCAGACTTGTGAGAGCTTGTTATTGATTTCTATAGAACTAGCAGCTTCTCTGTAGCTTTCCTATTCCTAAAGTTTGTCAACCAGTGTAGGCTGCGGTGGAGCTACAACAGCTCTTTCTATTTGTTTATTGGTTGTATAGCTACTGTCCTGAGGTGTCAACCAGATAGAGCACACTTCATTGTCCTTGGCAGTGTGGGATTACAAATCATGTCAGTCAGAGTGTCACACTCGAACCAAGCTAAAAGACTCAAATTAACGTTAGACCTGTTGGAAAAAAGGCAAGATTATGTGGCCCTCAGGTTCAGGAGATTTTTCAGTTGGAGAACTGTTTATTTGTTTGTTGTTCAGCCTTTGTGGGTGTATTTGCTCCATGAGTGCCCTCTAGTTTGGGCCAGTGGTTAAAGAAGCAACATATTGGCCAGAAGGTTGCTGATTCAAATCTTGAGCCAGACGGGTAGAAATCTGGTAAGATTTGAGACAGAAACACTGTAGGATCCATGTGTGAAAAGGGAATATAGAGAGTCAGAATTGAGAGGCTTATGGTTTAAGACATGTTTAGATGCAAATATCCCAGTTCATGAGAGTTATCAACAGCATTACTATAGTCCTAACATTTAAGAGGCAGACCAACCATTTAACAGACATAAACATGAATGACTGATTTTATATATTTAATATATTACCCTTACTAAATACCCTAACCCTCTTCCAATAGGCCTTTGTGGGTTTCTAATCTAATTTAGAATAATCTAATCTATTCTAATCTAATTTTAGAAGTTTAATTTAGTTTGTATTATTGAAGAAAATGGTAAGCACAGTTATAATGTTAAAGGTGCTCTCTATGTCTACAAACAAGGTAACACTGTCTGCTTGTTTTGTGTTACCTCACTATATACAGTTGAAAGAATAATAATTTATTAACAAAAACAAATTGTGTCTTGCAGAATTATAATAGACCAGCAGAAGAATTTGTTTGGACAGCTTTTGCACTGACACAAATGTGTTTTACCTTTCTTCTCCAGGCAGCACTGGGCTAATAGGGTTTGCATTAAAGAAATTGAGATATGATGCTACATTTCATTTGAAAATGAATTCTCCCCTCTTATGACAGCTCTCACCCTTCTCTCTATATGAGTGGCAGGCACAAATTATCAATTTGTAAAACCATTGTGCTCCATGCACTTCATTGTGCTCCTAATTTGAGAATAGCCTTTCCGATTGTGGTAGACGCTATTGTGTGGGAGAGTGCATACTGTATGTTTTAAAGTTTTTTTTAATCTTTTCTGCTTTCTAGTGAGATTTTTAAAACATGCGTGTTTATATTGTCATTTTTTTTATTAGTTTTCTTTTGGTTACATGAATATAGCCTATGTTTACCCATGCTTCCTTTTCATATAAATCTAGGCCACCCTTCTGCAGCTGTGGTGAATTGATATTAGCGGCGGGGGGCCCAAACTGAAGGACCTTTACATGAGGAGATTGGAAAAATAGCAAACTCCTGTTAGACACCGAACAATACATTTCATTAAATGGAGTAATACTGAAAATCATTGGACTGACCAAAATAAATCGTTTTAAATCTCAGAGACACCAAATATTACATCTATATACAGTCAGTGTATGCATTGCATTTAGGGGTTTGGATATGAAATTATAGACTACTGAACCGGAGGAGTTTTCATACATGCACATACTAAAAGCCTTCCCCGCCTGTATTGAACAGCAGTGAGTGGCCCAGCGATGCAGCTCTCTCCACTATTCAGTCAGCACGACAAGGCCAAGTCTATTTAACTAACAACAAAAAAAAAAACACATTCTACTTTACACGTTAGAAAGTCCAAAATTAGATACAACCACGGTATCAGTGGTTAACCGTCACCAAACTAGTTAAGATAAACTGATTGGCTGATTGTCCATCAGATTGCTATTACAATTCAATTTTCAGCCAGGTTGAATCACCCACAAATGTTAAAAAAACAGAAGTATAGGATCTACAGAGAATACAGTGTATTATTATTGATTTTGCTTTCTTTATTTGCTTTCGTTACTAAAATCAGTGTTATCTGTTATTTTGTACATGTTACTCTAAACCTGGCATTTAATTTGAGTGAAACTGTTTCATTGCATTAACAGTGCAACAAAATAACAATGGAAATTTCCTTCTTTTAATTGTCAAATAAAAAAATTGTCAAAACAGTACACTCGCTCACACACTCCAGAGAAGTTAAACTCACCATTTTTGTGATTATTTGTTTTACAACATCAGAACTATTTTGACTGAACCCAAAATAAAGTATACCGAATATTAACAATAAAAAATGTTTTAATCTTTTTGGCTTCAAAATCTAAAAGTCGGTTTTTTTTTTTAGTTTAGAAGGGCTTCTGGTTATCATGGCAACATTTTATATAAATATCTCATGCAAACAGACACACACACACACACACACACAACCATGGATGATGTTTTTAATGAGACGTCGAGCCCCTCCCTGACAGATAAGAGTCTAGTTACCTGTGTGTGGAGAGGAGTCGGGCAGATGGTCCTATCGCAGGCCTTCCTGGCTTAACGGACCACAACTAATTCATCATGTTTACTGAGCAGGAGCATCTGTCCAGCTCTTGTTCCTCCACACACACACACACACACACACACACACACACACACACGCACACATACACACACACACACACACACACACACACACGGGGTGAGGGATATGGACAAAACCTTCTATCACATATATCACAATATAGTATTTTTCTGTAAATTCAATTAGGACATGTTTTATATATAAAATAACCATCTGATAATGGTTATTCTTGGTTCATCCAGTAAACTAAATACTATGAAACATGGATGCATGGAGTCAAGAGACACCTGTACACACTCACACACAAAACACATGCAGGACACAGACACATATACAGTACAGTACACACTCAGGAAACACATAAAAGACCACATACAGCACAAAGCACAAACACATGCACACAACCATGGGAAAACCCAGACTCTCTCTCTCACACACACACACACATCTGCATGTATGCAAAAACCATGCATTTTAACATGCACAAATGTAATCTTGTGTATATAAACATGCATGCACGCACGCACACACACACACACACACACACACACGCAGACACACACACATTCAATAATATATATACACGTGCATAGAGTAATGCACGCATACACTCGAGCACATAAAGGACATGCGCACACACACACACACACACACACACACACAACGCATACAGGTGTTAACCATATTTTCATCACGGCAAGGGCAGGCAGGTGGCTGGGGGAAGCGGAGAGTTCTTGTCTCCACCTGACCTGCTGTGATCAATGACCTCTGCTCTGCGGTTAATACTAAGAATAAGAAGAAGCCACCACCTCACCCCTCTGCGAAGAGATAGAACATTAACAGAAAACAGAGAGAGAGAGAACTGTCTTCCATTGTAGAACAAGTATGAAATAATATACAATGAAAACATGAATTAAAATATAATTTTAACAACGACCACTATTATGCTTGATGGTAATTGCCAATTACCAGTAATTGCTATACTAATTAACAGGGAAATATTGTGTGCTGCGATTGATATGAAAAACAACTTGTAGGTTATTTTGTTTTCAAAACTGGGAACACCTGCAACAGCAAGCTATCTTCCAAGAGCTGTTTTTAAGAGCAAATTTAATGCAATGCCATTTGAAAAATATCTTTTAGTCCATGCACCTTGTGGCCATAATGTACGTGCCAGTCAAAAGTGCCAGATTTGTTCTAATTTTGCACTTTTGCGCTATAAGAGGGAAAGAGTTGGCAACCTGCTGTTCATGAATGCAGGTTTTCAGTGGCATTGAGTTCTGCTCTGCATCTAAGACGATATGTCCTGTTCTCTATTCTCAGTCACAATACTGCACCATAGATAGTCAGAGTGGGGGGCTTCTGTATTGGCCACCACTGTAACTAAGGCATAAGGTAACCTAATGGACTTTTAAAAGTTACATTTCCAAATACTGCCAGCAGCGACCGATGGACACGTCCTTTTAAAGTGCCAGCGATTCCTCCATTTGGCACTCCAGAGGAGTGATAACCTAAGAGTGGCCATCACGCTCAACGGGAGAAATTACAGACCTGCTTCCACTCTGCCTGCAGAGCCCCCAGCTCTAATGTGTACAGTGGACCGGTCCCCAACCCCCCACCCACACACACACCCCACCACCCCCAACCCCTAGGTTGGTGTTTGCAGAAGCTAGTGACCTATTTCTCAAAGTCTCTCAGGGACTCTTTATTTGGGGAAAATCGGAGGGGGCCTGGCTGCTGACTTGACGGAGGGGAAGGTTTGACCTCTACAAAATGGCGGTTGGCATTGTCTTCTTAATGCACAGTGTGTGACTCAGTCGCTATCTCTATTCCTCTGTCTGTTTGGTACCCTTTTACTGGGGGCGCCCCCCCCCCCCCCAACACCCACAAACACACACACTCTTGTTTATATCCTTCCTATAAAAGCCTTCAGAATGGGGATCGAGGGAGTAGCAACAGCAGAGAGCACAATATTGTCCATACAGTACGTTGGCGTTTCACAACAGCATTCTGTTGTTAGTAACGATCAAGGGAAAGGAATGGATAATTGCAATTTTTCAAATTATACTAGAATGCCAGTAAACACACACAAATGCATGTACACACACGATAAAACACACCAGTCACCCATTGAATGGACAAACAATCACGCAAGCTGAAGCTTTCATTCCCACTGTTTTTCTGTTCAAATCCTTCCTCTCCCCTAGTAACTCAGGTCTAAAATTACACCTCCAAGAAAACTGAAATTGAAAATTTAACAGGGGGGTTCACTTAAACCAATTACAGAGAGACAAGGATTTAGCCTGGCAAAATATCAGAGTTATTTCAGTTAGCACACAGGTCGACATTTTATTGATTCAAAAAATAATTATGCTTTACCCAAAATGAGACGCATGCTGTTACAACGATCCTGCAACCAATTAGGACCGGAATCGGGGATTCTGTAACAACGGGGTCCCCTGTCGAGCTCGCCGGTGTACTAAGCCTCCGGCCGTCGGCCGTCCACTTCTCCAACGCACCCTACCTCTCTACACACCTGTTCCCTCATCCACCCTCTTTAAGCGGAGGGTGGATGAGGGGAGTTGTCGGTTATTGTTTGGAATTCCCGCGAATGCCTCTATCTATATCTCTATCGCATTATTCTTGTGTTTTTGCGAACCAGTGTTTTTCTATTACATTTACGACGCTTGTAGCGTCAAACCGTAGTTCGGTGTCCGTGTCTCTTCTTCTGCCTCTGCGCCTGCACTCCATCCACGCCACACCTTACAGATTCTAGAAATAAGAACACATCTGGGTATGTGTGTATGTATGCATGTGGTGTGTATGTGTGCATGTGCGTGTGCGTGTGTGGTCAAAATGTGAGTCACAAATAATGGAGGGAAGAATGAGACAAGCTTAGAAAGAATCAGTCCTAAATTATTACTAAAAGGATCAATATTCCAGTTCTCTTGCTTCTTCCAGGACCTGCACCAAATAACATACAGCAGGATTGAAGCTCGACCAATGGAGCCGAGTGACACCGCAGTGTGTGTGTGTGTGTGTGTGTGTGTGTGTTTGTGTGTGTGTGTGTGTGTGTGCGTGTGCTGAGTGGTATGAATCTAAATCTGACAAGCCCTCCTTCTTTACAATATTGAGAAAGCGTACTTCCAGTGTCAGTGTACTTCCTACATGAGCATTGAACTCTCTCTAACGACAGTTGCCACAGGATAGTCTAGTGGTTAGACTCCCACCAAAAAGCCTGGCCTACCTGTAAGCATCCTTGAGCAAGATGCCTACCTGTTCCTAAATACTAACTGTAAGTCGGTTTGGATAAAAACACCTTCTAAATAACCCAATTGTAATTTATTTGCAAAATGGTGAAAAAATTTTTTTATGCAAATCATTGTTAGTGTAAATTGCATTTTGTTTGTTTTTAAGATTTAAGAGAATAATGATTAAATAAAACACTTGTTCACCCTTCTAGCTGAATATTCCATTTCAGTGGGTGCACTTTATCCTAACTCTACTGGGTATAGGAGTTGGAGTGGCAGGATAGGTCAGAGGTGATTGGTTACAGAACAGAAATGTCATCACACATCTGACTGGTTTGTTTTACACTACTTTTCAGTGGTGTTGTAGGTTGAGGCCTTCCAGCCAAATGGTCTGGGTTTTGATCCACAACATCTCAACACTTTTTTACTATATGTTTCTCAGACTGATATCTTAAATTTGACTCCTACCTCACAACAATTTCTCCTTTTATACATCTAGCTGCTAAGATCAGTTATTTCTCCTAAGGGATTCTAGGAGAAACAAATGCAGCATAAATATGACTCACTCACCTGGAAACGAGACTCAAATGAGAATCACAGTTTACTAGTCTCCTGAGCTAAATAGGAGAGACACCTGAGCAGCATTATTTTCCTCTGGGTTGCTTGGACGCAAGTGTAATGTTGCTGGTGAGTGGTGATTTCAATAAAAGGCCTGTGAATCCAGCAGCATGTGCCCATGAGCTTCCTGTTTGCTGGGCTTCAAGAGGAAGGCCTTTTGAATGTTAAAAACCATGCTGCAGGCTATGGGGTCAGGTCAGATTGTTTAATGACTCTGGCTCCTGGCTTAACTGACAAAAAGAGACTCACAAGCTGACCCAGTGGTCTCAGATGCAATGTTCACAGACGCTTGTGTTTTTGTGGAGACAGCTGCCCCCCACAATGGAACATCACACCCACTCAAGCACAACATCAAGGAAAATGATCCACAGCTTAAAGCAAGCAACAGGGTACGAGGGACAAGGTAATATTTGACAAAAACTTGAATTGTTGAATTTGTTGACCATTTTCTATCAATCTTTCTACCAGGTACCCAGAAGGCCATTTTCCACACTGTAATACATGCAGAGGCTGAGCTGAATATTGAAACCTTATATTTCTTTTGTAGACAGAGGTCTAAGAGAGGTTTCTGTTTTAGAGGTATAGGCTGCCCATAGGACTGGCACATGGACCAGGTGTTTATAACCAGACTACTGAAGTACTGTACCAGCTTCTAGACCAGGGGTGGGCAATCATTTTTTCCATGGGGCCACATGAGAAACAGAAAATATTGTGGAGGGCCGGGCCAAA
>JAOEHI010052716.1:24806-36481 GCA_025447815.1 Percopsis transmontana | reverse complement strand
CTGACTGACTGACACTCTCTCTCTGACTCTCTCTCTTTCTCTCTCCGGCCTCTCCGCTCAGAGATTATATAGCGTCCTTCACATTTTCTCATACAAGATCTAAAATTCCGATTCGTTGACACTATATCCATTGAATGTGTTGCTTGAGGGGTGAATGACTATCTTATTGTAGTACCCTACACTACTGAGAATAACTACAGTGTGTAAAGCACTCATTGACTGAAAGAGCTGATCTTGTGTCATAGTGCAGTTGCTATAGCATGGGACACATCTGCTTTTGATACCATTTGATCTTTGCATGTGCAGTTCCTAGGAATGACCCGCCACAGACATTTTAAATAATAGAGAAGATGGAAAATTGATTCTTCCACAGATTAATAGAGCCTATCAGAAAAACTTTCTATAATTACCCTATCGACTTAAAGGAAAATGTATTCTGCAAAGGAATTTATTTACCATTGTCATAGCTATACCTCAAATCGAATTCTATACCTCGAATCCTCCAAACAGACAACATCATCTCTATCTCTCAAAAGGTGAATACTGAATCAATTTGGACCAAACATACAGCAAGCACACTGTGTAGGCCTACTCCGATGTGATGCCTATATTTTGGTTTGTTTAGTTGAACAGACTAAAATGGAAGCACGTTCCAGCTTGCTGTTTTAATGACAAAGGTTAACACACATTAATGAGTAAAATAGTACCAGATCCTTTAATACCGGTGTCACTAAAAATGCATTAGGCCTGTAATGCATTATATACTGTTATTAAACCTGCTATCCCAATCTTCACATAATACATAGGCATAATGTTTTAACAATGCTTATGGCAGAAACAACCTGATCTTAGCAAATATAATTCTTATTTATTTGTTTGGAAGTATTATAATGCTGTTAAATATCTTGCAGTCCGTGCACTCTGCAAGGTAGGCTGTGTGTGAATTTTTACATTATATTTCAAAATAATTAAATAATTAAAAATAATGACATGCATTTTTGACCATAATATGCCAGATAACCCTGGATGTACTACAAGAACATTTAGTCCTAGTAAATACGTGATGATATCAGGACAAGAAAAAACAGAGCATGTCCAGTGAGTTTGATGTACTGTAGGATGGCAGGGAGGGGAATTTCTTTCCATCACAAGTCCATGAGTGACTTCCATCTGTCTATTGCTCCAAGTGGAACGTTGTGGGCGGGTGGTCTGATCATATACATAAAGCTGAACGAGTGTGGGGGAGCATTATAATCTTAATGTACTATAATCTTAATGTAGTTAATAATCATTAGGATAAAGACGATTCAAACAGCAAGCATGCCTTTTTTCTTTGCTTCTCACTTCTCACATTTGTGATAGAGAATCTAGTACATCTGAGACAAAGTGTCTAGGACATACAGAATACGTATATATATAACCAGAATTCTTTGTGAGGACGACTGGTCCAATGGAAACAGGGTCTGGCTAACAGTCAGTGCTAGTATCAGCAGCACATTGCCGATTCCAGGAGACAAGAAAGAACCATGTCTTGCCTGCTCATCGATCATCTGCTAACAACACACACATTTACAGCACATTGTGCTTATCTAATGTGCACTTTTAAAATAAGCACCTGCTATACCAATGCATGCAGATATGCCCGAATGGCATACACACACTTCTATGGATGCCTTTAGAGGCTATTATTTTGATTGTTTAAATGTGTTCTATATTTATGTGTAGGAGGCCATTTGGCAAAGCCCTTTGTGTGTGTAGGCCTACTCAGGAACTCAATGATGCCTTCTAGCTACTAATTAAATATTGACAGTTTACATCACACAATAAACCAAAGGGGGAAATGAAATTAAGTAATCACAATATAGCAAATAATTCTATTATTTGATATTGCTACTGATCCTTTTTAATCCAAAACATAATTTTTCTGGGTTACAGTACAATATGTTTCAGGTCAGGTATACTTTTCTTTGGCATGTATTGTAGTCATTAAGCATGTAAGTTAATGTATTAACCTATACATTTTGCTGTTGCAGTGATCATTTTTCAGAAATCAGTTAAAAATATACCTCCTCAGTAAAGACCAGGCAGAACACAGTGGTGTTGATACTTTGTCCCTGAATTCAACAATTCACTGAAAGCTAATTGAATGTCTTAAAGCTGCAAAATACTCCTCTGCATGAAAGATATTGGCAAATAAATAATATTTATGTTTTATTTATTGTAAAAATACTTTTGATACATACAAGCTGTACAGAAAGTTTTAGGAACCTCAAAAGAGTCCCTAAGAAAACAAAATAAAGTAAGAATGAGAAAACATGAGGCAAAAGCTGAAATTAATTCTGTTGAATCTTTTTGTTTCATACTGTTAAACTGTCTCCAGAATAATGCTCATGAGGAAAGCTTTTAAGGCCACCCCTTAATCTATTAGGACAAACAATATTTTGAAAATCAAACCAAATAGCCAGTTTGTAAATCTTGTCGTCAAGTTGTCTTGATGGCATTTGGTAAGGCCAATTACATTCCAAAGCCAAAAGGAGTAAACAAGTGTACTATTTCAATAGAATGTACAGCATATACTGTAAAATATGCTGTCAATACAATAGGACCTAGGCTATAGAAAAAAGAACAAAGCCGTGAGGTATATTTAAGCAATCGAGGCCAAATTTAACCATGGTTCTTTATGGGGGTTCAGGGTTAACACAATGGTAGGCAATAGTTAAGGCTTCTTATATCTTGTGCTTGACAATACAACTTGAGTCAATTTGAAACTAACAAAATCAACATATTCAGCATTTCAAGAGCACCATATTATTGAAATGATCAAAATTGTACCAATTCACAGACCATTGTAAAATGCTACATAGAGCACTGTTCTAAATAGCACTATAACCGTGACAAAAAGGAGGTTTGGCTTTAGTAAAGCTGCCTATTACCTTAGCATTGAGAAAGCACGGTATGCTAATATGGACCCACAGCTCAATGGGGTAGTTGTTTTATTCCCTCAAGTAAACAAAACTAAGAGAGCCCTATAAAATGAGGCCCCATGTTAAGGCTCATTTGAAAGAGCTTCATTAATGTATCAAACTTTGCACATTTCCCCCACTCAAACTGCAGACTGACAGTTTCACTCATCAAAACCACAATATTTTATAAAACTATAACATTTACAATCTTTTTACCCAACAAAAAGTTGATTTACAGTATGTGCGTTTTTTCTTCTTCTACATCCTATGAGCTCTGAGATGTTCTCTGGCCTGGCTTCTCTAAGTACAAGAGAGCTTAGCTTTAGGTGGAAACACCCTCCAGGGCTTTAAACTGGCAGCACTCCAGATCTCCAACCTTTCCTGTCTGTATTGTCGTCCATTCCGTTCCCTAACCCAGATACTAAGGAGCTCATCGTGACAGACGCCTTGACTTCCCATCCGTGCGCCTTTATGCTCCTTACTCGTTCAGGGACAAGATGATGTCGTCCTCAAGGTCGGAGTTGTCGGAGCTGTCTGTTGGGTTGATAGATAAAAGCCACAGAGATTTAGAAGTCTGAGGCTACAGGCGTGTTTTAGATAAGTAGGGACGAGTAGGGACTAAAACGGATATAAAAAAGTGAAAAGAATAAAGCAACTTTATTACTACTACATGACAAAGGTAGCTTTACATCTCTTATCCTCCCTTTTTCTCCAACTTGTGCTTTTCCTGTAAGCTCAGGATGTCTGTAGAATGCAAGAATATATTTGGAGTTTGTAAATTTACAGACATATTTTTCATCTTGAGCTAGCCCCTGCAGTTTCTTTAGGAACTGCATGTTTTTTTTTAGTTCATTTCATAATGCCCCAGTTTAAAACTTGAGGAAACCAAAAGGCTTATAATAGTTTAAAATGCATCATCAATATAATAATTTTAACTACAATCAAGTCATTTAGCAGACACTTTTATCCAAAGGGACAGTGAGTGCAGTTACAAATCACCTTGCTCAAGGATGCTTACAGCGCATGTCGCGGACCAAACCCATAACCTTATGGCTGGGAGTTGACCACCCCAACTACTAGCCTATAAATGTTTTGTTACGTTTTATCATATATCAATTCCTTGATTACATGGAATATATCTAACACGGCCAAAGTCATCGTGGGACTACAGTCCATGCTCTATGGTTTACAGCAATGAGAGAAATGGCCTCGTTTGCTGACTTCATTGTGAAATGTAACACAAATGGGGGAAGAACAGCTCATTGGCACAAGAGCAGGGCATTCTATGGTGAAGCTTTTGTTTATTCTAAAGCTTGCGACAGTCCTAAACCGGTGTGAGCTTTAGAATAAACAAACCACTAAAAATCCTCCAAAATACAAAAAAAATGTATCATCATCAGATTCTTTCGCCCCACGATGCACATTATAAGTAGGATAAAACTTGTATGAACGACATTAGAACTGGCCCCAGAGACTAAAATCGCAACTTACCATTATCGCCCCCCAGATCAACATCATTATCAGAGTCTTCCTCATCATCATCCTCTTCGTCGTCATCGTCATCGCCCTCCTCCTCCAAAAGACGAGCCACCTCTTCGTCGTCAGAAGGAGAGAAGTCGTCGTTGCCGTCCTCCTCGTCTTCGTCCTCCCCTCCGTTGTCGTTTTCCAGCTCGGCAATCAGCGGGTCTGTGTCGACGTCGTCGGAGTCGTCGTCATCGTCGTCATCGTCTTCCTCCTGGTCGTCATCCTCCTGGAGACGACAGGCAGGCAGGAGACACATCACATTATAGTACATATACATATCGTCTTCACACAGAGCTGGCTAGCTTCCTTCACCTGATCTTCTTCATCCTCCTCTTCCTCCGCCAGTCTCTGCCGACCAACCTCGTACAGCCTGCACACGGTGTCGGTGTTGACAGAGTCCTGGTTCTGCAGTACGGGGTACAGGAGAGGAACCAAACTCAGTCGTATCAAACAAGACTCAACTAAATTGACCATTTAAATTGTGTACGCCTTTGGTCGGCAAACTGACAAAAGCAGACCTCAATCACAGCTAGGTAGCAGTCTTTCGTATCGGTGCACAGGTCAAATATATTCCTCTTCACGTCAATTGTGGCTGTGATGAAAGGCAAAAGAAAATGTGGTCACTTTACTGAATAAATATTACAACAGGACAGAAAATTCACAAACTGTACATTCAGGTCATTTAGCAGCGTGTACAATTAACCACTAGGCTATACTGCTCCCTAAAAAAGGCAATCTACAGTGAGTACAAGTATCAAGGAGCAGGTAGTGGTAAGGCATCTCGCTCAAAGATGCTTACAGGTTGGATAGGCTAATTTGGGATCGAACCCATGACCTTTCGGCTGTGAGTCGACTAACCGCTAATCTACCCTGCCAAAGTAGAACTTCAAGCTGATAACATTAATATGTTATGAGAGTTTCTACATGGATGAAAGGTCACAGAGGATTATCTGACACCAAAGATTGTTACCGATTGGTTTGTAGTCTGTGGCGTTGAAGGTCCTAAAGGACGAGCCAAAGGGAGTTTTCATTTGCATCTCCATCATGTCATCCTCATCATCAGCTTGCAACATCGCTACAAAAAGAACAGATGGAACAATGGCAGCGATGATGCGATAATGGAGTCAGGTCGGCATGTTGCATTTATTTATATCCTATTCTGAACTAGGGCTAGGTATTGGCAAGGACCTCACGATACAATACATGGATCACGATACTATACATATCACAATACATTGCGATACGCTATATATTGCAATACATTGCAGTAATTTTAACAAATAGAACTGAAAATACAACTTGCTGTGTACCACCTGGGTAGTCTAATATGTACATCAAATTGTATTGATAACTGATAACAAATTGAGTCAAAACTTTTTAATTCAAAATGTTCATTCCAATTTATTAGAACTGTATTTGCGTTGCACTGTTTTAAATGCGTTTTAAACATGAATAATGTTAATTTTATATATCTATTCCCCATCTTGTTCTGTACATTTTCCTTTCTGCTTTCTGCTCTATTCTGGAATGATCCAGTACAGGCTCATGGCCCATGAATCTAAGTGGTGGTTTGCGGGCAGGCAGAGTCACTGTAGCAGGCTCATGGCTCTTCCTGTGAGGTGGTGTAAACCAGCTGGATACCACTGTTGCCGGGCCAGCGCTAAGCCTGCTACCCAGATGGTTCAGAGGAACCTTGTGGCCACAAAGCACACACCTCTACAGGCTCCATTCACACAAACAAGCATTTGTCAAACGGTAATTTCCACACAATGGGTGCTCTCATTACCTCCATAGATGACAGTTCCATTGTTGTTGAAGACTATTCTGCACTGATCCAGAGCTGGCACTGTGTGGAGGAGGTGGAAGGTTCGCAGATCCCACTGAAAGCATCATTAAGGACCATGGCATTTGTCTCCTGTCAACCTCTCTGCTAATGTTTATGACAATTCAACTTCCCACCAGTGTACCAATCCAAGAAACCCGCAGAAATAAACCTAGGAGCCAGTCTGGTTAAGATTAAGAAATCTTTTCGACCCATTATTCATTCATACCTTTCCATGTATATTTCTGCAAAATGCACAATGTCTCCAAATAACAGTGGCAAACTGTATTTAAGGTTTCTGAATGTCACAACACTTATTTATCTAGGCAATCAATATTGTAGCCAATTATAAAATATATACAGTATAACCCTATATCAACAGGGCTATCAATATGCTGACATAAATAAATACTTTACCTGTATTCAAAAACTGCCACCAGCCAGTTTTAGCCTGGTTAAAATCCTGCCGATTTTGAACTCTCAATTGAAAACAGCCAGGGGGTGCCAATTGTTGTCAAATCATTAGCAGGTACCACTGTAGCTGTAGCTGTACCACCTTCAACCAATCAGTACAAGACCCATGTGGGAATGATTTTGCAAACACACGCACTTAATTGCTGTCAGCACCAACTGAACTACCCACCTGGATGCTGATTGGGTCGGCGCCGGCGACACTCTACCCGACTGACGAGCAGTTTTCAATTGAGCGTTTCCAGACTAAAGCAGAGCAAATGGTAGAGCTTACAAATCAGGATGGTTTTACCAGGCAAAGTCAGTTGGGCGAGAAGAGCTACTGTATACCAAGACCTAAAGGATACAATCTCTGTGTTGATGATGACCTCAAGGCAGTTAGGGTGAAACACTCCACTGATGTTCATGTTGAACTTGTCAAACTTATGGATGGCCTGGGCAGAGCGCACGTCCCATAACACACCATCGTTGAGCACCAGATCATCTGTTGGGTTGAATGTGGCGCAGTTCCTCTTGTAGTGGTTAGCTAAGTCTTGGTTGTTCAGAGTTAGGGTCTTCTGCCCAGTCTGGATGTCATATATCTGACAAACACAAGGAAAGCTCATAACTTGTTTACTGCATTTATGTCTTATGTTATTGGACTCATATTTCTGCTGTGGTAAGGTTAGAATGGTGACAAAAAAACATACGTGAGCTATGTGTTCCTTTGTACCAATGACTCGGTCTTGTGACAGCTTACTGAATTCCACATAATGGTCACCTAAAAAGGAATGCCTATGAAATAAAAATAATCACAAGTAGAAATCCAACATTAATCTATTTGAATGCTTAGCAGTTTAAACCATGCGAGCCATAAGCTCATTCTACTTTTTGTTTCCTAAAGGCAGAATAACACTGCTCTAAGTTGCAGTACTGACTTGGCTAAACTGTGGGGAGAATGATGCTCACTGCTAGCGTTCCATGAAGTAAAGATTTCAGCCCTCGGGCTGCTAGTGTGCAACACTTAACAGCACTTATTTTTTCAGCACACTGCAGTTGTACCATTGAGCAGAGGAGAGTACACAGATGGCAGCAACAGAATCACAAAAGAAAGGAATATGTCCCTTAATGAAACTGACAATAATATATATTATAAAAACTTACCAAAAATTACTAAATTTGCCCGCAATTTTGTTCTATTGACAACCCAAAAAAACAAACCACTTGCTACTCATTAATGATAAAGTCCCTTTGGATGCAAGCATCATAGAATTACACAATTTAGATGTGCCATTCAAATCGATGTAAACCTAAACGAAAAGTTGTTTTTGTCAATATTACTTACTTCATGATGAACACAGATTTCATGCCCCACAGTGCAGATAGAGGGTAACTCCATGATGCTGATGTCAAAAGCAGAGAGCCATCCTATAGCAACACACCCACACAACAGATTTTATAAGTACTCTACATGTACCAGTCGGTTGGAAAACACAAACAAATGAGTTCATCATGCTGGATGAGCTTCCACTAATGTTCTGCCGCACTGACCCGTGAGGGCTCTAGGTGAGTGATGGCCGAGGTGTGACAGCTGTAGCTTGCCTCCTCCTGGCCTGTGAACACGTTGTAGAGTTTCAGCTGCCCTGTGCAGGTCCCCAGCATAAGGAAGCGCTCGCGAGCTGAGAAGGCACAACACATGAAGCCGCTCTCGTCTTCGTCTGCCTCTCTGAACACGGAGATCGGCCGGAACCTGGCAGGAAGACAACAAACAGATTACACATAGACAATGCCCTTTGATTTTTACAGCTGGGAAATGTAAAAACTGATCATAGACAAATATATACTAGGAATAGGTGTTTTGGGGTACATTTATGTATTTTCAAAACTAAATTCCATGGAGGTTTGTTTTTTAAAATACTGTTACAACTCAAGTCACTATAAAGCCATTTGAGTAAAATATTTGTATAAAGCCAAATGAAAATGTATTATCCATCAAAATAAAATCAGTATGAAAACCACCAACTGTGTTTTCTAAAGTAAATGAATTCTGAAGGTATTTGTGGGCATTACTTGCCCACATAATCAAGCATAGCCGAAAGGGAATGACAAGCCAACTCATACTCACTAAAAACAAGTGACAATGTACTGCCTTTATATATCAACATATTGATCTTATATAATCGTTTAGCTATTCCAATTATTACCAAAAAGTAACATCTTTAAATTATATTAGATCTGTTATAGTCATAAACTGCTATTAAACTAACTTACAATGTAAATTAATAATAACTGCTGGTGCTGCTGCAAAAAAATACATGACAACTTATGTTCGATAAATTGTAACTCTTTTAATGCCGGCTGTCTATACAGCACTCTGAGGATTCATGCTTACTGCAGGCGTTATTCATAAAGGGCGCAACGCAAGGTATTCCTTAAAAAAAAAAAAAAAAAGAAGGTATACTTTGCCATTACCTGCTGAAGATAAGGTGTCTGTCAAAGCATCCTCCATCCACCCCACCATATTTAGGATAAATGACCCGTCGTGTGTGCCTGGAGGTGAAGTTAGTTGGTGCCTGTCGCCTCTGTTTGGGCTCAGGACACTGGTGGGGGGTGAAGAGAGAAAAAGGGGGGCAGGTAGCCACAGGGTTCTTGCAGCGTGCGTGTTGCTCCCTCAGGTACTCCGTGATGATGCTGTCTAAGGCGGGGGGCGAGGGCAGGTGTCTGTCCAGCTGCTTCTTCATGGCCGGACTCTGGCTGAAGGCGCCGTGGTCCGACTTCTGCCTTAGCACCCGCGTTTTCTTACAGCTGAACGCGCTGCACCCCAAAGGCCGCTCCCGCGTGAACATTATCCGCCCCAGCAGCGGTGAGTTATTGGTACAGTGAGGCGTGCAGGGAGGAGCGGGGGGTGCGGGGGTCACCGGCTGTGACGTGGAGGCACGGGGCTGAGGAAGACTGGACATCGGCGTTGACGAATGAGAGGCGTGGGAGCCATGCCTTGATGCGACCCCGTTGGCCAGCCGCGGGGTGCGGGGGAGAGCAGTGGCAGGGGAGGTGGGGAGAGGTGGGGCGGAAACCGGGGGGAAGGCCGAAGTAGGATGTGCCTGATGGGACAGAATTGCCATGGGGAGGTCTGCTTCCTTGGTGAGCGTGTTGGCCGTGTGGTCCAAACCCTTGGCAACAAGGTGGTTCCGGATTAACAGCAGCAGCTCCTTCTCGGGGAAGGTAATCCGGGACTGAGCCACCACATTGGCCCTCTGCAGCCAGGCTAGAGACACGTCCGTACCAATCAGCAGGGGCTTGCCAGAGATCCTCTCGATCAGCTCCGCCGCGAACTTGCAGAACTTGACGTGCTCGCTGCGTTTGTCCTGGAGCACGGGCTCCTTCATGAGCTGCTGGATGTTCCCGCTGCAGAACAAAGGCAGCTTGCTGATGATCTGCCGGACGGAGCTGGAGCGAGACAGGCCCACCAGAGCCTTACAGGCCAAGGCCCTGATCTGATCTGCGTCTGTGATAGGCATCTTCACCATCAGCAGGGATATAAGAACCTATGGGAGAAGGGGAGAAATAAGGTTACCATTAAGACAATACACATTCAATAAAAAGATGCAAAAAAATAAAAAATAAACCTCGCCTTAATGCCGTTGTTGGACTGGACCACGTTCCACATCTTGGTGAGGACGCTCTCACTAGATTTGGTCTGCTGGGGCAGGCGGCGGCGGGGTGTTCCTGCAATAAACTTGCCAATGCTAGACATGCGTTTGTCTGGAGCGCAGACACAGTTAATGACCACCTGTAGAGCTGATTTCTGGATCTCGGCATCGTTCACAAACACCTCTCCTTCAGCCACCACCAGGACTATACTCATCCCTGAAGGAGGATGGGAGAATTATCAGACAACACGAGAAAAATAGCACGTCTCACTTTGTCTAAACAGGACAGGGAACATTATTTAATAAACTATAATATTCATGTACTTGTGTAAATCACTGAAAGTTACATTAAATTGCATCGTTATGAAAATACAGCCCAATATTGCAATAGTTGGCATCATATCCTGTCAAAACATACCAACAGTAGAAATAGTGGATCCGCCCTCGTCGAGCAGGGCAACAGCCTCAGCTAACAACAGCTGTGTCTTGGGTACAACTGTCAGAATACTCAGAATGTCTAGCGCATAACGCACTGTATCGCTCCTGAAGGGAAAGTACAGAAAAGTGCTGAATACGTGAATATGAAAAGTGTGTGTGGGAAGAGGAGGTGGGGGAGCAGTAGAGAAACAGTATAGGCAAGCAGTGGTTGCCTCGTCTGTACCTGCCATAGTAGGTCCTCCAGTCACAGGCAATTGAAATAAGCTGCAGGAGGAGTTGGACACAGGAGAGCTTGTGGAAGACCTCGGCTGGTTCCCAATATAGCCGGAGTGGGCCGTACTCTATCAGGAACTCCATCATCTCCACCACCTGCTCATGGCTGTAACTCACCGCCTGGGGACCAGAAAGCCAATTATCACCTTGTAGTTTTGGAAACACCGGCTACTTTACACAGATCTTTTTTTAACCCCTCAACTGACTACCCATTTAAAACCTCTTCTGTCTCAAATTAGTGTTGGGTGTTACGACAAAAATACTATCAATGTTTATCAATGACACCTTATCACCCTGGTCAATAGTCTTATCTAGTCTATGTGAACTTCTTACCTTGTAGTAGGGCTGAGAATGAATGGGAGCACCCCCCTCTGTACGCTGCAGGGATTGCTTGACCTGCTCCACCTTGATGGCCAGATGGGCCTCAAAGTAGCGGCGCAGGGCCATGCAGGTATGCTTGGCTGTCTGCCTGCTGGAGAAGATCTCATCATCGCTCAGCAGTGCCCCCTGGTCTTCAGGGTTCAGGATTTCTAACGTGCTGATCTGGAAACAGTC
>JAOEHI010052716.1:0-19910 GCA_025447815.1 Percopsis transmontana | reverse complement strand
AGTCATCGTTTTTGAACAGGATCTTGAGCAGGTGTCCTAAAACACATTCTGGATCAGCCCTTCCTGATAAACACACACAGAGAGAGAGAGAGAGTTAACACATAATAGAATATTCAAGATATTACAACAATTAATGTATTATGCATTCATGTTATACCAGGGTGCCTATCATCAAAAGGATCTGGATCCGCTTTGTGGTACTCCTCGGTTTCCCTCTCAACCAGCTCAGAGATTCTGTAAGACACATATGTGATCAAGAGCACCTTTCTATAATCTCTGTAACCCCCCCCCCATATCTCCTTAATAGCTCTTCTGATACGTGAAGAACGTTTTACCTTAAGAAATACATTGATTCAGACAATACACAAATAAACAAGGACTCACTTGGTGAGGATGCCGACGAGCTCCTGTGTGCTTCCCTGCTGTTCCCTCTCCCATTGTTCCAATAGAGCAGTCAGCTCTGCCTTGGAATCCACACTGGCAGATGCCATAGCGTACCCCGACGAGTGCACAGAATGAGTAGTTGCGTCCTACAAAATCACGGAGGCCTGCAACATCTACTGTCATGTGTAGAAGGGCCACACAGAAATATTAAGGAAACCCCACTAATGTCAAATGTGTTAGCTAACACGCAGACCACAAGTGTAGCTGGATGTGATGGCTTTATCGCATCACTAACCAGGTAACGTTACAGCTGCTGACAGCTGCAGCAGATCTCGAAGGACTAACTGTCAGACCTACTTGGTCGTGACTGTCAACTTGCTACATTAAATTATTTAGTAAATATAGAATATTTATTGATAGATACAGTTCCTATGTTTGCGTATCTATACTACCAGACCAACACACGGCTCACTGACAAAAGTTACGGTGTCTGGCTAGCACAATAGCCAACCACAAGAAGCTAGTCTACTACTAAATGTATTTTTCATATTCATGAGACGACATTGGCGTCCAGTGTAGTACTGCACCTAAAACTATTTAGTACAACACGCGCATGCATAATTTCTTGTAATATAAGCACACTTTATGGCGTAACAGCTGCAAGCGAATGGTAACTTAATGTTAGCATTATCGTCAGGAGTCATATGCTAGCGTAAGCTAGCAAGCCAACTTTACCTCGTTGTTCTGCTGTTTTCCTTCGATTTTGAAAAAGCCAGCAAGGTCGGTATCCAGTTATATCAAACAATTCTTATTTGTAGCCGACCAAATATCTGCCTATTTTTGAGTGTTTCGCAGCCAAATACTTGTTGTAGTGGGCTTATTATTATGGCAAACAGCGAACACGTTCTTTACGTCATTAGTAAGCGACGTCGACCTTTAATGACACAGAGAAAACAAAAGTTGTTTTTATTTTTATTGTACTACTCTACAAATTTGACACTTTTACCATGCATACATACATTATACATTTATATTGTTATACATGTTTCTTTATTAAAAACATTTTGCATATTGATAGATAAAATGACATAAAATGTCTTTCTCAAAAAATCCTCACATGCACTGTTTTCAAGAGTTATAGAACCTGTGTATTATTACATTATACAACAGGTAGGTTGGCACTGGATTTTTAATGATAGAAATAAAATAGATGTGAACCATACACATCATCACATAATTAGAACCTTACATTATAGAACAGCAACAGGTAGCTGGATAATTGTCAGCACTGACTTTAAACTCATTCCCATAAACAAAGTAAATGTGCGAGTTCCCTTTCCAGTTGTAGCTGACCTTGGTGACTGGAATCAATTCTATGGTTTGACGCTAGAAAAAAAAAAAGACATTAATCAATTTGTATTATTATTAATCAAATATTTATTTCTGTTTTTCTATATTTTTAATGCTGGCTTTAGGTGAATAATTTAATTCACATGCCTATTTAGGCCAATGACAAATTAAACTGGGGGAAATGAACTGGGTTAATCATGGAAGGTATAACTATGAGCACAAGTTACAAGCTTCAGTGCATGAGAGAAGTTATTAGTGATGTCAAGGATGCTAGAAAAGACACCACTGTGCTACAGCACTGGGGGTCAATTGTACCCACCGCAATGAAAAATATACCACACCAACCACATTATTCGTTCTAAAATCATTACTGTTGTGATAGAGGAGGTACCGATAGGTGTCAATCAAATCATTAGCTGGTGATTGGACCACCCTAATGCATACTTATTGGGTGGTGGTTCTGTAACCGGCTCACAAACCCTTTTGAATTGAGAGTTTACAAACTGATGTGAAAAAGGGAGCAAATTTTACCGGTAGAGGCTAAGGTAATAACAGCCCCAAAGAAGTTTTGGACATTTACAAAATCTTCAGTGGAGGTCATTTTGATATACAGTACCTTAGATGAAAGTTAGACCTTTACCTGTTGAAGAATGCGTGATGTCTGAGAAAATTTGCCTTGGTGATCACGGACAAGGCGCTCTGCAGCACTAACTACAGCAGGGTATGGAAAACCCATCACTGGATACACCTGCATGACAATCCTTGATTTATTTTTCCATATTTAACAGATATTGACATAGAGGCCTAAATTATCCACAGTAACCAAACATTAATTTCCCAGCTCACTAGTTCAAAACACTAGTAAAAACTTAAAACACTAGATTGAAAATCTTACATCCAAGTATGACCTGGCCAAGACAGCAGCAGTGAGTGACACAACAGGCCCACAAAGCATATAGTACGTAGTTTCATTTAAAGCTAGATTAAAAAATATAGTTATATTTAAAAGAAGTGTAAATGGGTGGGCAATCAAGCCTGCAGCCAACTTCAAGAAATAAGGTTCTAAATTATCAGGCCCTGCTATTTTGTTTTGGTAAAGAGTTCTAAGGGCTATATGCACATTAGCAAAAGTGAATGGTAAAAAGATCAACTTAAAACAAGATCCTGATTGGCTCGACACTGTGTCATATGCAGAATTAGAAGTAGGGTTAGTAGTCTCAGAACTGACCAGAGGTTGCAGCCATTCCCAATTTAAATTGACAACGATTACAAGCTTGATATATTTCTGCAAAAAAAACAAAACTTACCATGTATTGAGTATCGCTGAACATCTCCTTGCCAGACACCTGGCTGAGGTTAGACAACTGCAAACCACTTGACTGCTCCACAACATAGTTATCTTTGTTATTAGTCCTAGAAATATATGCATATGTGAAAACGTGTTACTTTTAATAATTAAAGCCCCAAAAGCCTGTAATCCTCATATTTCTAAAGAGAAAAATCAGACAGCTTTAAATTAAATTAAAACATCACAAAGAAACCACCATTTCACAATCAGGTTGATGTAGACCAAAAGCTGTCGTTTTCCTTTGCATGGCTCACACTCCTTTGATCCTTGGCCATGACAATGAATGCAACTGTAAAAAAGAATAATACATTCGAACTTATTTTATATCCTCAATTCTGTCAACACGCTGACGTGGCAAAAATAATGCTTTGTTCGTGAAGCATTGTTTTTCTAACATGGCGGTCTCGACTAGTGGTAATATGCATTTTCAAGTCACTAATGTTTTCACATTATTGATGTGTAGTTGAAATATACCTTAAATTATATTCCACAACAACAAACTGGAGTAACTTGAGAATACATACTACCAGTAGAGGTGAAGATCAGCTACGCAACTCTGACATATAGGTAATGGAGAAATAAATGCAGAGATCACTTGTATTGATGTGTCATAGTGCTCCAAGTGCAAAGGTTAAAGCAGCAAACATTTCAGTCACCCGATTTTCATCAGTGTTACAGTCTCCAGCATTTTCCTGTTTGACTTTGGTTCAGGCGCATATATTTGTTTTTGGACTTTAATCTAGGTAGTAACAATCATGCTGATCTAGCTTCACAGTCAATTTATTTCACTGAATTTGGGGGAAGGTTGTACTTTTGCAGCTTAGGTGATAGTGTGACTCGTGACTCATAAGGCTACATACACAATACAATGTTTGTCTTCATTCCTACAGACATTTCAGCAATAGAGCCGCTTGGTGTATTCCAGCCTTAAGAAGGAGCATACAGTAGTGCACTTACTTTTCTCTCCCTCTGCCATTACAGTGGCTGCATTGATCATTTGCCATTCGGAAACCAGATCCATTACATACCCAACAAACTTTCTGAAGGTGACAGAAAACAATGGTTGTGTGTCAGATAAGCCCCCAGACAGGTCCTAGAGCATTCTCTGATGAAGCCTCTGGTACTTACATTACCAATACCAACACAGTCTTTGCAAGGCAGTCTGCCCATTCCCAAACAACTTTGGCAGTTCTGTAGATTAAATGATTTTAATCAATAATAGGTTAGATCATCTTTTCTTTTACTATAAACTTTTTAAATAGGTGTGTTTTACTAAGGAGGAATTACCTTCACTGATGAGGTGTAGGGAACCTTGATAACTTGTTTGCTATCCTGAAAGAAATTGGGGGTTTTAGCGGGAATATCCCAAGGCCCTGGAGGTTGTTGGGAGTAGGCATCAACTGGTTGACCTGAATAGGAAAATAACATAGTCATTTCATACTCTTTAACTGAGTTAAATGTAAGAGGCAAGACAAAGACCTGCAATGCACCATGTAAAAGTAATACATACCATTGTATGGCTCCTGATTCCACTCTGTGGATCTCGACTCAGTAAATGTTTCCAGGCTGTACTAAAAATCAAGGAAAAAACGTATCCTAAGATACGATATGAATATATGCATGCACAATGTAGAGCATACTGTATGTTAACAGAGTTAAAACGTGTCATCCATGAATGTCATGGCTGTAAAAATATACTGCATTTACAATATTATTTACAAAACAATCTTATTCTTACTCTGTAAGTATTGAACGCCTCCATGTTGGTAATCACACCATCCTTTGCTGGTGCTGAACTGTAGCAGCACTTACTGGATGTAAACTGAACAAAAGCGTCCCGAGCTGTGTCTTCACTTATAGATGGAACACTGGAGAATGGAAACAATGAGAATTGCTATTCATTATTCACTGTTCACTATTCAAATTCATTATCATCCCCCCCCCCCCAAGGCTATCATAGAGTTGTATCAAAAAGAGGCACATTTTGACACATACTTCCAGTTTGTCAGTCCAGGTCCTGGTTCAGGCTGAGGAGCTGGAACAGAAGGCATTGGAGGCGGCAGGAATCCACCTATAATACATTATGAAGGTTTATGTCATAACACGAATGACCGACACATGCAGGAATGCGGGACGTGGGGGTGCTGGAGCATCACCCACTTTTTACAGACTGCAACGCAAAGTAATTTATTAAAATAATAAAATAATAATAAACTTTTTTCAAAATCGTAAGAAGTCGTCTATAATGATATTGATGATATTGTTGATCAAAAATATACACTCATTTGATTCTCTTAACAATTTATTGATTTCATCTTTGAAAGCTAGCCCATCATTTCTCTTCTGGGGATGATGCACTAAAGTCCAACGTTGGTGTTCCGCCATCTGCTTAAGGTAGACAAATGTTTTGTATTTTCTGCCACCTAACATCATACCCAATGTAACACCTTAAAACTGAGCTGAAGCTACCCAATGGTTTGTTGGTAGTTCTCCCTTTTTATGGTACCAGAACATCAAAGTTCTGTGTTAGTCTGGGATACAGCCTACACATGATTATGACTGGCATTTGAGAGTCAATCTATAGCGAACAAGGTGTTGAAATATTGTTTATGTTCTGGAGGGTGTGTAGCCAAGATGCCTTTTAGCGTTATGCTGTAAGTAATGTGTTAGTGCTGCTTTTTTGTCAACTAGAATGTTTTTCTCAAAATTTTATCCAAGCTAAAAATGTCAGCACGCCCAAGTGAAAATGTCTTCCAGCATCCCTGCATACATGTTTTAATCTGATGTTATTTGAAAGGGTTATTGTTTTCATCTCTTTCACGACTGTCAATGAAAACAAATAGGATTACCATGATATCAATGCTGAATACTGTACCTCCGCCTCCAGCCACTGTTCCTTCATAGCCAGGCATGGTGTCAAACATACTGGCTGGCGGAGCACTTGGGTTGTGGGAGGGTGGTGCAAACATTGCTGAAAGAAACCAGACAAACCAGAGAAGATGAATGCCAGAGTAGGACAGGGGACAATCATGTGAAATAAAAAATGTTGATGAAATGTTTTATGAGAACATCCGCTATCTAGATCCCTGTCCTTCCATGTTCGGTTGAGTTTTAAAGAATGTTTCAGCAAAAAACAAACCTACACCTGAAAACCTGTTTAATTTAGGATAATTTAAAGCAATTGTAACCACACCAAAATCCAATTTAAAGAAAGCAAATGCTGTCTAACGTCTAAAACTCAATGCCTTTATCACACCATAAGAGAAACAGTGACATTCCCTTTATATCTATGCTTCCCGCCCCCTTCCTCACATTGAATATGGCTGCATTCTTGCAAACTCACAAAATCCCACCTCCTAATGGAAAAGGGAAACCCCAATAACAAAGAGCTTGTTCGACTATCCAACAGTGACGTAAAAACAGGTCAAAGCCCCATTGGTGCCAAATCGTTCTTTGTCTATAAATTTAAATTCGGAACTCCGCGAGCTTAGTGGTCCAAATTTTATTTGGATTTCAACTATTTGCAATAAACAGCATACAGATGTTCCAGATAATAAGGCCCTTTCCAGCTCCCTGCTATTGCACTTTACCAACATCAAGAATTTACCATTTGCATCAAAGTAGTATTATATTAGATTAATTTCCAGAGAAAAAAATCTGAGAAGTCTCAAAGCCAAAGAGGTCACGTGTAAGCCCTCTATTCCGTTTATTTCCCCTTCTCTGCCTAAATCAGTCCCCCCACCACATTCGCCCTATGTAATTAGCGCCCCCTTACAAAATCCTTCCTGTTACGGTAGACAAGACAAATGTAGAGAGATGCAATGGATCGAGCGGTAGTAACAAAAATTGCGCCAGCTATTTGGTAAATGAGTTGACGTCACGAACAGGGTTTCGAGCCAATCCAGACTAATCTCTCAACAATAGGTTATTATATTATGACAACTAAGTATAAATGTTATTGTTTATTAACTAGTTAATTAATTTCAGCTCTAACGATGATGCAGGATGAATACGTCAAGAGATACATTCAACTTTAGTCAGAAACAGGAAAGAAAAATCTCACTGAAGCTTTCACTGAATCTGCTTTTACTTTCATCCACTTTACTACATTCAAGTAGGTTCCTCACAATTGTCTTGAAATTCATTCCGTGGTTTGCTTACCAGGACTACCCTCGTTGGTAGGTAGGCCTACATATCCAACATGGGCGCTTCCGTAATCGGTTTGTCCACTGCAAAAAAACATTGTTAGTGGGCTGTAAAATAGAACGGACCTAATTAGTTGGTTATAGATGTATATTAAAAAGAAAATAGCAATCGCTTACCCAGCGAATGATTGATGGGCCATCTCCGCCTGTGAGGAAAAATAAGATTTAAAAAAGCTTCAACCTATATCCTTCTTTTGCTTTTCTCGATATGCCTACACCCCTGTAATTCGAAACTAAGGGAGAGGGGTGTTCCTGCAGGGTCGGAGGCTGCACTCTCAGGCCCGAGTGCGGTCCTGAGAATGCAGCCTTATACTATAGGTTCATACTATAGGAGAAGACCCTGCAGGTTCAACCCATCCTTCTTTTGCTTTTCTCCATATGCCTACACCCCTGTAATTCGAAACTAGTTCAGAATTCAGGTGTCAGTCAGGTGACTGACGTCATGTGATTAAAATCCCCGTTTGCACGATTCACAAACTTTCAAAAGATTAATTTCCGAATTTCAGGAAATATAAGTTACAGCTTTTAGCATATTTGTTTATCATATCACGGGTGTTACAGTACAAGAGCAACTTTTACTCTCTTTTTTAACAAACAGCCTACTAGAAAAAAATACACATTGGATGCGTGTAGAATGTTATAGTTTTTAGTTTGATTTCTTGTGAAATATTTAGCAGATTCGTGTAGGACAGACTATAACAGTGTATAATGAATAAACTGCATTACCCATAAACCCGTTGTAGTGCACTCGGAAGTCCTTTTCTTTCTTTCCGCCGTCGCTACAGTCCCTCTTTGGATTACATCGGCGGGTGAGACAGCATAATCTATAACCATCTTAATTTAAAACGCTTTGTCCGTGCCCAGTATAGTACTATATGTGTTGTAATTGTGCACAGTCTACACATCATTAATACATTTGTCATTTTATCGATTAGTGCACGTTGTACAGCCTGATGAGGAACGTGAGAGCGGCTTGCTCTCGCTATAGTCATTCTCCCCGGTCATATTATGTTTTAACATTCAATAAAGGCATTCTTTACAGCGAGGTCTAGGATTACTACGATTCCGTCCGGTATTGTGTGCGTTTTAAAACGAATACAATTATTGCTGAAGCACCGCAGCACATGTACTACACCTTCCTATTGCATTACATTAGCATGGCTAGCCAGATCCTGTCGACAACATATGAGAAGCTAGGCTAATTCTTAAGCTGCTCACTTAATAGTACGAAGGAAGCATCGATGTAATGCTATGAGATTTGTGTGGCGTCTCATGCTTGACCTCCTTGCCTTAATGAAAATAATCAAAAAGACTTAACGCGACTACTATAACGTTTTACATTAGGCCTAATGCTCGGACAATTGCTTGCGCTCTTGACTTGTCAACAGGTAGAACGGATGCATTGCTAATGGGTTTTACTACTCTGCATTAAATCTTGAGTTTATTTTAATTTGAGAAGCTAAACATTCTTTCCTGACCCCAGTCACCATGGCAGCCCTCAGGCCCCTTACTAAGCCCAAGATCGTCAAAAAGCGGACCAAGAAGTTTATTCGCCATCAGTCTGACCGATATGTCAAGATTGCGGTAAGTATCTGCATGACATGCTAGATACACGGCAGAATCTAACTTGTCTCTGGATTCAAGAAACACCACCAAGCCTAACACGTGTATACCTTATTCCAACAGAAAAACTGGCGTAAACCAAGAGGTATTGACAACAGGGTCCGCAGGCGGTTCAAGGGTCAGATGCTGATGCCCAACATTGGTTATGGTAGCAACAAGAAGACAAAGTACATGCTGCCCACTGGCTTCAAAAAGTTCCTTGTACACAACATCAAGGAGCTTGAGGTCCTAATGATGAGTAACAAGTAAGTAAAATATATATTTCTATCATTTCGTTAATGCTGACTGAGGCTGCCACACCCTGGCACACACAACGGGGGGTTGTGTGTGCTTCTGAATCATGTAGTACGACCAAGGAATTCTATCCTGAATGCCAGTGTGTGGATTTATATAGAGTTAAGGAAGCAATAAAGTTGAGGGATTAATAGTCTAAAATCTACAAAGTATTTACATGCATACATACGTGCGTACAGAACGTGTACACTTGCTACACCACTTATCCATTAGATAACTACTAAAAGATTTCAAAGAGCGGCTTCCATACAAATGGGTAGCAATAATGTCTCATTCTGCTTAGAATTAAATTATTTTTGTCTGACAATGTCTCTAAAATTGTCTTTTAAAGGCAACCACTGAGACATGTGACCAATCATGGCAGTCTTATGTCCACTAAGCTTGTTGAATTTTACTTGCATCTGAGATTATCATACAAAGCAGGAAGTAAGTTGAATATAGCGATAAAGTAACTAGGTCATAGGAGTCAAAAGAATAGCAACGGGACATTGCTGGTGATAAAAAAAAATCTAGGGGTGGGTGTTGTAACCAAAACACATCACGATCTGTTCTATATACCAATATTGGTGTGTATATCATGATGGTTTTAAATAAGACATGGTTTGTCTGTAAAATAATTATCTTGCAATGCTAAGACAATGAATTAAATTATCAATGTGGTTGCTTGTGAATGTACATATTCTTATGAATCTGTAAATGCTTTATTTGATCTGTGCTGTTTTAGACCAAGAAATGACGGAAATAGTATAGTATTTAAGTAAAAATATATATGTGTATATAATCGATTTATTATATCATAAGTTGAATTGTTCTTTTGTCAACTGACTAGTGTTATCATTCCTAGTTTTAATCTGTTTGTTGTAGAAGCGTACTGTCCCCTAACCACAACAATAGCTTCTTGTTTATGACCACCTGTAATTGTTAATCTAACTGGCTTCTCTTTTTATTCTGCATAGGACCTTCTGTGCTGAGATTGCCCACAATGTCTCCTCAAAGAACAGGAAACTGATTGTGGAGAGGGCCGCCCAGCTCGCTATCAAAGTCACAAACCCCAACGCCAGGCTGCGCAGCGAGGAGAATGAGTGATCTGGCCATTGTTTGTTTGACAATAAAAATGTTAAAAATTGAACTTGTAATTTTTTTTATTGTGTTACAAACGTTTTGACTGACTGATTGGTAGATATTTTATATCCTTTTTTGTGTGATTGAATGGTCTATGGATGGTAAAAGTATGCATGTTTACCAGCCTCTCCCTAAGGTAAATGGGTGGGTGGTGTAACTGCACATTCCCTCCAAGCTCTGGGAAATGGCTCATCATAGGCATCCATATTTAAGAGTGCATCAACCCAAAGGTAGTAGGCTACTGTAAATACTGAGACTAAATACTTAAGTCATTGGTACCTCAGCCGATGTGAACACTGTCGCATATAGAGTTTGTGTTTGTTGAACAATATTGATGCTACTTAATTTCCACCTTGAGATGAACATTGCTTTGTAAGCTCAAGAACAGGCGTCCTAGGGTGAAAGTTTCCATTGAATTCTGGCAAGCAAGCAGTGCCCCACAGTTCTTAGCCCAAGTCCATCTGTCCATGTAAAGCTGACGCTGCCAGAGATGCAAAATCTCAACGTTAATTCAACCCGTCAGTTTGTGCTGTTTGCAAGAGAAGATATAAACCAAAAAAGACAATTCCTTCACTATTTTACGAATTTGGAAAAGATACATGACTGATTTGGAAGTTCTCCAGACTGGGCAAGACCACGAAAACAATGACAAACTACAATGCAATGTTTGAGAGATGCTGATACGTTATGAAGGATTGTTGTTTCCATGTGGCCACTAGAAGATGAACATGCCAGCGAGGGTGATCTTTGGAAAGGGGCGACTCAACCCTAAGAACGTCACCTTATCTTTTGTTCAGGCAGACTCCACGAGGAAAGGAGTGAGGCCTGGGGGAGGAAAGAGGAGAATGTTCTCATTCTCTCTAAGATGTCGGCTAGGCATCATTAGAGGAAGGACCAAAGGTAAAACCTGTAACAAGAAAAACGTATTAAGTAGGTATATTCGAGTTTTGGATAATTATCTGCATTGTAGACCGAATTTACCAAAACTATACCCTCCAGAAATGAGAACACCTAAACCTACCATTATTAAATTTAACAGTGAAGTTACCGATCTAAATAAAGTTGTTGGTGAAGCTGACTCATTATACTACATGTAAGTGATGTACCTTTTATTTATTTAATTATATAAATTGTATTGTTAAAACTTGAAAAACTGAAAATTCGTGATAGAAACTGTTTTTCAAGTCCTAGTCACCAGATGGCAGTAGGCTATGGTCAATTCCATTCAGAGACATACTTGATTTTTTGACAAGTAACGTTAGCTATTTCGATTTTACTATTATTGTGTAAACATAAATTGGGAAAAAAATGCTAATAGAAATCTAGCTTCTTCGTCGTATAAGTACCCTAAATCAATAAATATGCTGTGTAAGTGCTGTATATTTCTCAAGTTTAAGCACTTGAACCCTGTGTTTTTGTCAGTCACTTACATTATTTGTATCAAAATACCATCACAAAAAGTTCACATTGTTGATTTCCTCTGAAATCATTACATCATCAGTTGTGAATTGACAATATTAATAATTCTATAGTCTATAATGTTTAGTACAGTGATTGTACTGTTTAATTGTTAACCTACTTTTACTGTCTGTCTCCTGCTTCCTCTTTATTCTGCTGGAAATTAATTAGTTCTGCTCTGACACACTATGTTTTCTCACGTTGAAAATGGGGGTATTAAGCACAAATGTCTCCAAGGAAATTATCTATGCCATAGACTATTGTGTCCACTGAAAGACCGGACTAATTAGGCTCCATGCTACACGGAGTGGAAACATGGAAACGCTTGTTTGTAGGCACCTACTGGAAATATTTAGTCTAAGGATCAACAATAGCATTTAATGTCAGAATATTCTTCTGCAAGCATTTGTTTTAGTCTACGATGTGTGACTGCATATGAACAAAAAATGGTTCTAAACGGTAGCATTGTGCTGCCTTTCCATGGACCTCACAAGTGTCAGAGACGACCGTTTGCCCACGGTGGCCAAAGTAAATGAGGTGTAAAAGCTTTAGAAGGGCAGAAAATGCAGGCTAGAGGAAGAGGGAGGCATAGAGGCATGTGTGCATGACAAATGGCTAGACAGGTGTGGCCATAGGCCTGTCCAGGGACGAGTTAGGCCCCTGTTTGTGTGGCGAGATGTCAGCTGGCTGGGGGCTTGGAGAGGTGTCTCTTACCCGGGGGGGGATGAAAATGAAAATATATAATATACACTACGTTTCATAGGTTTGTTTAGTATTTACTGAAAGTTTTTTGCCTTTTACATCATTTGGTTTCTGCATTTGTAAAATTATATATACTGTTGCTAAAGAATAACATCTGCTATTACAACCCCGTATTTAGCAATGACATACTATTATATTGATGCAAATGTAGTTAGAGGAGAGGCTCTTGAATCCCCCACCCGTTTGGCACTGGTGGTTATCTGCTGGAGTGACAGACGTGTGTGCATGTGCAGGGGAGTCCTGCAGGCGTCAGCTTGCCATAGAGGCGTGTGTTTTGTGCGGAAGAGAGCGAATGAAAGGAGTGGGGAGGTATTGTCTTTGCTCTGGTTTTACCAGGCAGAATAGCCTCATATAGATAGAGGTTTAATAAAATGTGGGTTGTATATGTGTGAAAGACTGTTACTGTGCGGTGGCACGGTGCAGGGGCAAAGTATGACACTGTATGCGGGGGTGTTAATTGTGTAGGGAGTTTTGTGTGGAGTGTGTATGTGTGCGTATGTGTGTGTGTGTCACTGTGCAGTAATTGTGGAGTGTGACCGTGTCTAAGCATGTGTGTTTGTGCGTGTGAGGGCATGTGCAAAAAAAAGGTTTTCATCTGAGTGGTAATAGGGGTAAGATTCTGTGTGTGTGTGTGTGTGTGTGTGTGTGTGTGTTGGGGGGTAGTGACTTTGTGTGTCTGCCTCACTTGCTCCCCTCTGGCAGCGAGAGAGGGAGGGAGAGAGAAAATGTGCTCACATAGTCAGTGTAGCTGTGTGTAAGAGAAAGCGTTTGTGCCTGTGAGTGACTGAGAGAGTGAACAGGGGTACGGTTAATCCCCTGGAATTGGGAAAGCAACCAGTAAGAACGTCTTGAAAACGGATCCACATCGAGCTGGCAGGAAAATCACATTCATCATTGCTTTCCATAAATTGGATCTTATAGAGAGAGACCATCCAGAGAGGTAGTCCAAAGGGTCAGAAGAAAATACTGAAGACATGAGGATCAGATTTTAGTTTAGTTTTGCACGCTTGGTCTGATGTCTTGTTAGAGGGCTGGAGTCTACAAACAGTGGACACGAAGACGTGAAGTCCTCATGGGGATGGAGGAATGAAGATGATGTTCCTACCTTTATTAAGTATCGCCCACTTTTTTCTCAAGCTCCTACTGAAGGCAAGACATCAGAAAGGTCACTTCTCTGAGGTGGATGCTCTGACCGGGCTATAGCCATGCTGTGTGGGCTGAGGAGAGATAACAAGAACACCATTGGTAAGACGGACGACCAGTCTTTCATCATTGAAACACAGCGTCAAGAGATTTGTCATGTGCGCAGTAGTAGAGGAACCGAAGCATGAGGGGATCAGTGCCACATAACACCGCCTACACTAATATTTACTAATGCCCATTAACGGCTGTTGCGGTAACTCTGAAGTGCTGCCACTTTTTGTAAAAGGAACTTTGAATAACCTACTTGTATCTTGTAATGGATTATTTATACTTTGTTTTCTTTGACACATTAGTCTAGAATTCTGATTCATTGCTTGTTATTTATTAATTGATTTAGAGTAATATTGTCCATTGTATAATGTCGCACATACACATACTTTTGCCGTGATAGAGTTAGGTATAAAATGTCACATGGCTTGTCTAGAATATACTGTAGATTAGTGGATTTCTTCTCTATTGATTAGATCACAGGGAACACTGTGCATTGTGAAACCAATCTGAGATTGTGTTTTAAATAACACTCCAACACCAGTTCTGCATTCAAATATGCCATATGAAATTGGGGCAGCGAAAGCAATGCAAACTGGGTCCGGTGGGACCCAGTTTATAAATAAAGTTTCCCATCTGAAAATAGCATTGGGATTTCATTGCCATTGTCAGCACTGCCCCCGGATTTAACCTACATTCTGATTGGTTTGAAGAGGGACGAAATTCAGTGCTCTCAATTAAATTAGGAGTTAATTGACTCACCAGATATTTATGCAGCTGCTCAGAGCTTTATTCTACTCTGTGCAGTGTTCAGAGGTCTTGTAGGGCTTCTGGTGCAGTTTTATAAACGTCACTCTAAGCCAGCTGCAAATATTCCCTTTAAAAACAGCACTCAGCAAGCTCCACAACTCGTTGGGGCTGTTTAATCCCCATCTCGACCCTTATTCTTCCCGTTAAGGTCCCTGATGGTTAGTTTCAAGACATGGATGGGGGTGGCTTGATGGTACAGTAGGCTGCAGTCACGTGCATATAGTGCTAGGTCTGTTTAACCCAGAGCTACCGTTGCCTTTTGACTGCAATGACAGCTGCTGGACTGTCAGGGCCCCCAGGAAGCTGGGTGATTACGATGCTTTCGACTAGCCGAATGTGTCACCCACTGTGTGCGTGTTTGTGCCTCAAAGCTGGTGAACAGGCTATTTGTGCATGGATGCGTGAAAAAGGTTGTGAATTATCATATTCTGTATATATTCTATATTATATTCAAATATGCAATGTATTGTAATGTAATGCAAATATGCATTAAATAGCCATTGCAAGATATGCAAATCTGAATTATTACGATGTCTGCATAGAGAAGCAAAATCTTCTATTTGAAGATATTTTCCTTTTTAGTGTAATTGTGTTTAGGTCCTGCCCAAAAGACTATAGATCAGATAAGATTTGACTAAGGATTCAAGTCTGTCAGTTTAGTCCTCAGCAGATGTGGAGAATCTGAGATGGACTCAGAGCAGGCAGATAGATTCAATTCGGTTTATTAGCACTTATTTCCACCAGTTCCACCAGAGTATCAAAATGTTGTACATGTCAAAATAATAAACCTTTAGGATAGTCTAGCAGTCTGGGTGTCTAATTTGTACATTTAGATAGAAGGTATTGACTTTGAAATTATGGTCTGAATGCTTCAGCTTAGAGCATGTCTCCATAAATTTTAGTGGACCTTTAGTAGCATAATGCCTATTATAGGCAATGCAAGATATCAGTGGAGGGGCTATAGGAGCAAAGCTCCTCATAAGAACCTAGCCACACTAGCCTAGCATAGAACATGCCATGGACAGTGTTAACTTCCGATTTTTATGACTGTGATGTCCAGATTATGAGGTTGTTGCCCATAGTTCAAAAGATGATTCCCTCCCAACTCTGACAGAGAGGGCTTGGCGAAAGAAAGGACTTGAAGATTGTAATATGATGTTCAAAGACTGTGCAGAAGGTAATCTCCACTGGACAGGATTAGAAAAGTGCCAAGTCAGAGTCCTCATTACTTTGACTGCTGACATGCTCAATGTATTCAGCTTCAGATGGCTGGAAAAAGGCACCGCTAATCTAGGGCCAGCCCTGTGCTGTGCCAGAAAGGGCTAACACTTTAGGGGAAACATTTTTCCCGCAGAGCAGATTTCCTGGATTTTAGCAACAGCTGCTGTAAATGACATGAAATTGATGATTTCTCTCCATGCCTGAACAGTCCATTAACCACATGCTGTTCCATCTTAAGGAGAATTCCGGCACTTTAGTAATTGCATACATCAAGCTGCCGCAGATGCACCGTAGTGTTAAATTAATAGTTTGCCTCAGACGGAGAGGAGCTATTTTAAACTCTTGACCCCCTTTAACGCGTTGTCCTAGGAACGAAACAGCGTGAGGTTCCGGGACTTTGAGTTCCGGCTAAATGTTCTGTTTCAGTTTTGCCCTGATGAATGTGGCCTCTGGCTCAGTGCTGCTATCCTGCCAGAACCCCCACACTACCGGGGGGACACCATCACAGTGTGGAATGGGAATGGTCTAGTTAGCTCAGCCCTCTGCTGAAGGCATTCCTAGCATACCATTCGAGGTTTTCTCAACAACATCCTATTCATCCTAATGCACGTTCCTGCTGTCTCCTCAGATGACGGGCCGTATTCGAAGGGAGGCAGGGATTCCGGGGTGACCGACCACTCCAACTCCACCCAGAGCTGTAGCCTATCAGGTACCATCAACCACACCCCTCCCTATACCTGTTTGGAGAGGGGTGCCTGTTTCTGTCTGTTGTCTCATCAGGGCTGCAGGGCCTGATGCACGTGTCTGTGCAAGGAAATAGAGGCGTTACGAGGCCTTTGACCGCCACAGCCATTGCATACATGACTGTGCACCTGTCCATCCATGTGTGCAAACATGTCCTCCGTGTGTTCAGATTTCTCAAAAATGCTTAGCTAAGCACGCCTGTCATCGAGTCTACTTTAATGGACATCACTTAGCAGCATTTTACGGCACAGCACAATAAGACAGAATGGGACCACCAAGTCACGGCCATGTTGGATGGTGCCTCAGTCAACCAAGCTAAGGTCAAACTCTAAATCTACTGTACCTCCTACCTTAGGAAATACAATGCCTTGTCTTCAGATGACGTGAGGATTCTGCCACTGTGCTGATTTCAGCAAGTCTCGCCTTTTTACTTTCTGCATGAAATCTCATTAAATGGCTGTCAAGTACTGACCGATGCTGCACTCAGTCTTTGGACTCATGTACTGATTGTGAGAACTACAGGTTAATGTAAAAATGACGGGGGAGGGTGTGTGTGTGTTTGTGTCGAAAGAAAGAAAGAAAGAAAGAAAGAAAGAAAGAAAGAAAGAAAGAAAGAAAGAAAGAAAGAAAGAAAGAAAGACTAAAAGCAGCCACAGTGCTTTGTAGGCTAACAGACAAGCTGAATCTGTCAAACCCATGCTGATGCGGCATCTGTTCCCATGTCTGCATGTATCAGCAGAGGAGTACAGAGGAGTGACCACTGTGGACCTGATAAAGAGAGAGGGCAGCAGCCTGGGCCTTACCATATCCGGAGGCTCTGACAAGGACGGCAAGCCCCGAGTGTCAAATCTGCGGCCAGGTGGGCTAGCTGCCAGGTGAGATCTCCGCTTTCTGGTGCGTTTAAAAACTGGCAACCACGCCGGGCTGTCCAAACGCGTTACTCTCTCTCCCCTCTCACAGAGAAGTGTGGTCCGGCTGCACCGGCTCACTCTAACCCTTAGGACCAGTGGTGTTGCATTAGATTAACCTTCTGCTAGCTGAAGATGGGAAGGAGTATAAAGTGCACAAATGTGAACGATACTCAGAAGAAATTGGATGAATGTATGTGAATAACGGTGTTCAGCTAACGGATTTGTGAATGAATTTATCATGCTCCAATTATGAGCCAGAGAGATAACACTTAACAGATAACAGAAATGGTCCTGTACAGTAAGGAAGCCAATTGTTCCATTAGCTTGTGTCATCATAGATTGTTTAATTAAGATTCAGTTAATCTTTTCCCCAACGTCAACCACAGGAAAGCTTCATGATGACTAAGCAACATGTGACTACAACCCCTCTATCAGCACACACACTCACAAACACACAAACACGCCTGAATTGTCAGAATGAGACATCCCTTTGAAAAGTCTATGCAAATGAGTCCATTGCTCGTCAAGACAGGCTGCAGTCACGTCGTCCTTCTGTGACCGATCAGATTCTGTGATGAAACTGGTATGGATGACAGGCCGCTTGGCCCCGCTCACGATGACGGCGGTGTCTTTCTGAGCCCTGTCACTGTTCTTATTGGCATAATCCAGAAGTGACAGGGTCAACAGCGCAGCCTGTCTATTTAGGTGTCTTTCCAATGAACAGTGAGTTGACTCGGAGCTTAATATGCAGTCAGCTCTCTCACTGTCCACACAGATGTTTCAATGACATGAGTGACCCGATTATTTAGACCACAACTCAGGATGAAACTGAAGCTGAAGCATTTGCTGAAATTAGTGTGTTTTTACAACAACGCGTTTTCATGTGTAGAAATGTTCATTTTAGAAAATGCAAATAAAATGAAAAGCTAATGCTAATACGATACTGCAAATAACTATCAATCATTGCTCAGTTTAATGATGTTGATGGCCTTGTGTGTGTGTCTCTTGGGCCTCATCTATTTGCAGGAGCGACCAGCTGAATGTAGGAGACTACATAAAGTCGGTGAATGGCATAAACTTGTCTAAGCTTCGCCACGATGAGATTATTAGCCTGCTGAAGAATATTGGGGAGCGAGTAGTACTGGAAGTGGAGTATGAGCTGCCTCCATTTGGTACGTGCTGTTCTTCTGGACGGACATGCAGGGTTAGGGAAATGTAATGTTTAAGGAACAGTAGTCCATTGTGTTAAAGCACCCCCGAAACCCCTCCCAAGCTATGTCACTATGTTTAGAAACAACTGAGCATGTGGCGGTAGGAGGAGGAGTAGAGAACAGTGTCATCGTGTTAATGCTGCAGAGGGATGGATTTGAGGGGAGTGCAAGCCAGTTAGCACTCAGGTGCGCTCTAGGAGATTCAAACCAAAATTTGTTTTTTTTTTTATCTAGTCTCAACCATAAGGGCAATTTCACACAAATGGAGTAGTGTCCCCTTTAATGTAACAATTAGGTCATTTAGCAGACGCTTTCATCCAAAGCGACTTACAATTGCATGCTACATGAAGCAGATAGGGGTTAGGCATCTTTCTCAAGGATGCTTACAGGAGTCCAACACCTAGACCACTAGACTATCCTGCCCCCAATTTAAAGCTCAAGCTTTTGACGTGCAACGGTTTTCCTCCTAGTCCAGAGCCCCGTGGGTGTACTAGCCAAGACCATAGAGGTGTGCTTGCACAAGGAGGGTAACAGCTTTGGGTTTGTTATGAGAGGTAGGTGGCATATAGCACACAAAGCAGAATTCCTTATACACTGAAATAACGAAGGTGCTATTTGGTAAAGGTTTATTTGATACAACTTTGTCCTCTAGGAGGATTCCATGAGGATTGGCACAGGTCTCGTCCTCTAGTGGCTACCTACGTTAGGCCCGGGGGTCCTGCTGACAGGTGACAAAAGTCATTATTTGTGTGTGTGTGTGTGTGTGTGTGTGTGTGTGCATATTTACAGTATACATGCTCAGTCTTTCATTTGTGTTCTTTCACTGTGCATGCATGAGTGGGTGCAATTTTGTGGATGCATGTGTGTGTATTTATGTAACTGAAGATTATTGAAAGAAGGACACATATTTCATAATCATTTTACAACAGAGAAGACTGTATTCCCATCTGCGCCTTTATGGCTATTTACACAAGTTACTGTATGTCCAAGACAGGAAGAGCACTGCTAATCCAGAGACTACTGTGTTTCACCAAATGGAAAACAATGTGCTCGTAACATAAACAGGAATCCACCCTCAAATACAAAAAGTATGGCCTTGTATCTCATCTGTCCTTCAGGGGAGGGTCGTGTGGCAGTGTTTTAATGATTTATAGTGACTGGTGGGTTCATCAACTCTCCTTTATCCTATCTCCTCCTCTGGCGGGGGGCGCGCCGCCGGGCGGGGGCGGGGGGGGCCGGGGGGGGGGGGGGGGGGGGGGGGGGGGGGGGGGGGGGG
>JAOEHI010052715.1:0-16269 GCA_025447815.1 Percopsis transmontana | reverse complement strand
CACCCAGTCCTCAATGCGAGAGCTTCCGCGTGGAGCTCTCGATCTCCTTCTCCCTGCCTGGGAGTCCTCCCCTGCTGAGTTCACTCCTCCTCCTCACCTGTCTCTCAGCCCCGTGAATCACACCTCCACACGTTCCCTGCCGTCTGCATCAGCGCTAAACCACGCCCCCACTCCCACACACATTATAACAGCTTGATTACTCACAGAGAAGGAAAAATAAATGCTGTTAAAATTATGAAGGTAAAAAAGGTTTTCTGTGTCTCCTGTTGTCTTGTGTCTTTAATTTGATTATTGTTTACACCTGTATCTCCCCGTATTTAAACCTTGTGTTCCTGTATGTTCCTGCTATTGTTATTCCTTGTATCCAGTCCCCCTTATGTCTCCTTGTTATCTCTGTGTATTCTCCGTGTTATCGAGCCTGTTGCCTGTCTTGCATTACGCCTTACCCTTTTGTACCTTCTGTTACTTCGTACTTCTGTTATCTTTGTTACTGAACCTTGCCTGTACTTCGACCACGTAATAGTAAAAGTAAACATCTCCTTACCTGTACTCCTGTCTCCAAGCCTCCTTTGCACTTGGATCCATATGACTACCTCAGCATTATTACAGGCTAATTACGCATTTAGGCATGGACGTAGGAAGGCTATTAAAAGTGGGAGGGTTCATTGTGGAGGGGAGGAGGTAAAGCTAAGATTCTTGTGATACGATTGATGCAAACTATTTCAAGATACAATCACAACAGCAGGTACAATCAACATCTCAGTCAGACCAACAACCAACAACCAGCGTAAGTGGCTGTTGCGTGTACCTGCACTGTGTTACACATAGGACGCAAACTCTCAACCTCCAGGATGGGAGGTGGACGTGTTATCAGAAACTCTAAAACATCCAGGTGTTAGTGTCTCTGTGTCGGGAAGTGAGGTTTACTTTACTGCACAGAATTGTACTTTGTGTTACATATGCAACTCACCTATGAATCCACTAATAGATAGCATTCCAATAAAAGAGAGAGAGAACGAGAGAGAGAGAGAGAGAGAGAGAGGGAGCACGGCCAAACACCTAGAGCGGCACTGCCACCCTCGTGGTTGTTACAGTAACCAACCTTCTACCTGGTGCCCTGGGTCACTTCACCGGATGCTGGCGATAAAAAGACTGGATCAGAGTGGGGTCCAGAATCTGGCTACGGAGAATCCAGGAACGCTCCTCTGGGCCATACCCCTCCCATCAACCAGATACTGGTATCCACGGCTGTGGCGGCAGATGTCCATAATACGCCGGACCGTAAAGGCCACCTCCTCCCCGAGGAGGTGGAGGAGTGGGGTCAGGAAGGAACAAGGGGCTAGACACTACATTGAGCTGGGAAACATGAAACACGGGGTGAATACGCCACTGGGCCAGGAGCTTGAGGTGGACGGCACAGGGGTTGATTAGGACCTTGATGGAGAAGGGACCCACTAAGCGGGAGGAAAACTTCCGGACTCTGTCTGGAGAGGGAGATTACGGGAGTTTAACCAGACCTTCTGTTCAGGGGAGTAGAGGGGAGCAGGCGGCCTGGTCCTGGGTCTGTGAGGAGGCCTGAAGAAGCGCAGACCGAGCCTGTTTCACAGGAGCAACGTTGGATATGGGCCTGAAAAAAAGGGACGGCGATCTTTGACTCTTGGTCGGAAAATAACGTGGGCTGATATCCCAGGGAGCACTCAAAGGGGGACAGGCCGGATGATGCACTGGGTAACGAGTTGGAGGCATACTCAACCCATGGCAACAGAGTACAGAGGACTGGTGGCGACACAGCAGAGGGCCATCTCCATTGTCTTATGTGTACTCTTGGCTTGGCCGTTAGTCTGGGGGCGGTAGCCCGAGGACAAACTGATGGTAGCGCCTACAGCTGATGTGAAGGCCCGCCAGACCTAGGAGGTGAACTGGGGCCCTCGGTCTGAGACAATGTCTGTGGGTAGTCCGTGGATCCGGAAAACGTTGCTCACCAACAGATCGGCCATCTCACGTGCTGACGGGAGCTTGGGAAGGGCGATGAAATGGGCAGCCTTGGAGAACCGGTCCACTATGGTCAAGATGGTAGTCATCCCATCGGAGGGTAGGTGGGTAACAAAATCCAACAGCACTTGCGACCAAGGCCGAGGAGGAATAGCAAGCGGACGCAACAGTCCTGTGCTTGGTTGGTTCTGTCCCTTGTTGCGAGCACAAACCGCTCAGATAGCGACAAACTTCCGGTTGTCCACATCCAGAATCTCCCACCAGAACATCTAATGAATGAAAGCCAACGTCCGCAGGCCTGGGTGACAGACGAGGCGAGAGGATTGATCGGACGGACGTGGCACTCATGCTCAGCCAAAGATTTTGCATGGATTTTCAAAGGCCGTCTTCCACTCTTCCCCTCTCTTATGCGGACCAGGTGGTATGCGTTGTGGAGGTCCAGCTTAGTGAAAATGGAAGCCCTTGGAGGGGTTTGAAAACTAAATTGATGAGAGGCACGGGGTACGTGTTCTTGACTGTTATTTCATTGAGTCCACGGAAGTCAATACAGGGTCGAAGGGAGCCGTCCTTCTTGTTCACTAAGAAAAACTTTGCGCCCCAAGATGACGGACAGATGAGGCTTGCGGCGAGGGACTCACGAATGTGCTTCTCCATAGCGTCATGTTTGGGTCGTGAGAGGTTATAAAGTCTGCTGTGAGGAAGAGGGGGCCCGAGGTCAATGGCGCAGTCGTAAGGGCTGTAGGACTGAGGCCCTGACGGTGGTGGGGACGTGGGAGGAGCGGGTGCGTCGGTGGAGTGTAGGCTGCGAGACTGGCAGGTGGGGCTCCAGAAGACTATACTTCTATACTGAGCCAAGGGAAGCCGAGCACGAAGGGAGTCGAGGTGCAGTCCATTTCCTTGCAATGGTTGCCTGAGAGCAGGAGAGTCAGAGGAAATGTGGGTGCCATCACCCGGCCTAGGGGCTATCCAGTGAGAGCCCTGGCAAGGCGGGGGTCCAGGGGCTCCAGGGGGAGGTCCAGTTGCCGGGCTACCTCCCAGTCGAGGAAACTCTCTTCCGCCCTGGAGTCCACCAGGGCGAGGGGGGGTAGTGACTGGGAGCTGGAAGCGTGGCGAGAGGAGGAGCCGATAACACTGCACACCAGTAGCTCCTCGGTTACTGGGGAACCGGTCCTTTTTTCTGGGCGTGTGGGGATGGAGGCAATAAAATTGCTGGTGTGGCCCCAGTACAAGCAGTACCGAGACTGGATGCATCGAGTGCGCTCCTCAGGAGAGAGTCGAGAGCGCCCCAGCTGCATGAGCTCCTGGTGACACCAGGTCGGCTAAACGGGGTGGGAACGAGGTAGGTGCTACTGGAGGCTGTCTTGTTCTCCTCTCCCGGTTTAGTTCTCACAGTCGATTCTCAATGCGGGTAGCCAAGGAGGTGAGCTGGTCCAAGGAACTAGGTCCGCTAGTGCCTGCTGGAAAGCCGAAAGCCCCCTGCAGTGCAGTGTCATTCCATTGAGCCCTGAACTCAGGAGATAACTAAGCCACGCTACGTGTGCCCTGTCTGAGAGAGAGGAGGTGCCTACCCACCTCCTGGCCCTAACAGGGTGGTAAAGCACCTTCAGCTCTCTCTACCTCAAAGGAGGCACATAGTTTGGGGTTGCTCTGCCATACCACAGACCCCCACACTTCAGCCCTCCCCGTCAAGGTGAGCCACAATCCTCACCAACGGGTACCGCACCTGCAATTAGAACTCTCACATACACACACATACAAGCAGCACTCGTGGTTGTGACAGAGAGGGGCACTTTTGATTATGCCTTAAACAGAATACAGTTTTCATTATGAGATAAAATTATAGCGTAAACAATACTATAATGTAAGAACATAGAGCTGCAATGTGGTAATAAAATCAGCACTGACACATAACGTACAGCATAATCCTAAAATTCACCTTGGCTACACACCGTCCAGAACATAAACAATATTTTAACACTTTGTTCGCTATAAATTTACTCTTAAATGCCAGTCATAATGGTGTGTATATCCCAGAACTTTGACAGACAACTGTAGGAACTAGGAACTTCCGTCAAACCATTCAGAGATGGTAGCTTCAGCTCAATTTTTGAATGTTGGTCGCTATTTAATCGCACTGTTCGAAATTAAATTTAATGTGACATTAGGCATTGGAAAATATTAAACATTTATCTACCTTAAGCAGATTGCATCCCCAGAAGGGAAATGATAACACTCTTTCGAAAATTAAATAAAAAAAAAATACAAAAAAATTGGATTTTAACCCTTAAATAAACAAACGTGTTTTATAAACGACTTATTACGACAAAAAAATGCTATTCTCAAGGTTTTTTTTATAATTTTTAGATGACTTTGCATTGCAGTTACAGCCTGTCAACAGTAGGGGGTGCTGCAGCACCCTCACCACCCCCCTTTCTGCCAATGAGCTTGTAAGCAATGGAGTTATACAAGTGAAACTAGATGAATACATAGTGGAATAATTTTCCACATATAGCACAATGCTGGATGTGAATTGACATGTGTTAGTGTAGTGACCCTTTCCCACAGGGGATACAGTAGATACAGTAGATCTGTCTGTTTACAGATAGTTTTGATGTGACATGCTTTTTGTCTGCCACACCAAAGATGCTTTAGTGGTTTTGCCCCAGTGGGTAGACACATGGTCCGCTGACCAGAATGGAAAGAGAGAGATAGAGAGTGTGAGACTGAGAGTGTAAATGTCACGAGGCCCTGCAGCAGTATCACAATAAGTGTATTAAACCTCTAGGGTGTGGATCTAAGAAGGAAGGTTCACATTGAGATAGATCTATGGAGCAAGCGTGAGTGTCAGGGTCCTTGGAGCAAAACCTTGGTGCTATACACCTGCCCACAGACAGGGAGCGTAACAGAGCAGAATGACAGATTTCCGCGAGAGCTACAAATGTGGCAACCTAGAACACCCGTTGTTCTGTGGTAGAGAAATCGCAGCACTGAGTTGCGGTGCGTCAGCTCAATGAGACAACATTTAGTGTAGCCAACTATGTAGCCTATTAATTCCCTGTTTATCTGTTTTGATTTTGAATGCTGCATATCAATTATGACCAATGTAGGTTTCTGAATTATTTATCATTTAATTCTGTGATTTAATGTTGGTGTGGGGGTGGGCGTGGTTTAGCGTTGTTTTGCATGTGGTAAAAGGATGTTGGGACTTCATGGGACTTGGGTTTTAGGGGACAGGTGTGGGCAATTAGTAATCACCTGTCTCCACCGTAAAAGAGCGGAGGGAGGAGGGAGGCACACTAGGTTATGCTGCATGCCCACACTGACCAGAGGTCCAACCCGGGTCCTGCTAATTCACCAGCTAATAACTGCAGTGGAGTAGTGTGCCCACCACGGCGGCACTTTTGTAACACAATGATAATTGAAACACATTGATTATTGATTATGTTTGTAATGAGAAACTAGCTTGGAATCGCTGGCCCATGATGAATCCAGCCACATCGCCTGAGAGAGACTTCAGCAGCCACCCATACAGTATGTTACTGTATGCTGCAAAAACAGTGGCCTGGTTTCATATAGTCATTAAATATGCAGTTTTACTAGAGTTACAGATTTTTCTAAAAGAAAATATTAAAGAAATAAAAGAAAAGGTGGTAAGGATGTTTCTAAACTTTTACGTACCTTAAATTAATCTAGAAAAATGCAGATTACTTGAATACGGCCTTGTTGATATGGGTCAATACAAACCCAAAACATTAATTGTATTTATTCATGAAATATTTAGCACCTGGATAAAATACTAATTTCAAGCATGATAGATTGACTGCAGATGATGGAGTAGACCTGAAGAAGCAATGCAGACTTATGGAAGATTTACCGTATCCATGTCCTAACACGCCACACGAAAAATGACGAAAATGATGTAAGGCAGCTAGGCCAGCTAGAAGGCTTCTTGTGTCAAAGAATACGCCCAACCTGGCAAACTCAATATCTGATTGGTTAAGGATTATGACAATCAATAACATCGTCCCCATTGCTTCAACAGCAGAGGGAATTCACTTGAAATTCTGAAGGCCCCCGTGTAGATTTTTTACCCGGAGACAGCACAGGTGGAAAATCTGATTGGATAAAAGCTCTAATTTATTTAAACTGCACTGGAAGCAGCGCAACTGAGGGGAGAGTAGCAATGAAATACATTAATTTACTGATGTGCAGTTACATTTTGTAGAGACAAACCACTCAAAATGGAGCGGTTTGGGGCTAAAGAAAAAATCTTCTACAGCCCCAAATGCCCAGGCCAGGCAACCCCACTGGCACGGTTGGTCTGCAACCTAAGACTGGCAACCTAGGACTGTTACGAGCGTTTAGATAAACCTATAATAGTTTGGGGTACATTACACAGATCAAGAAACTATGTAGACACACTGGTTCTGAGCGCATACACAGGGCTCTACGCCTGCTTATTTTTTAAGGAGCACGTGTGCTCCTAAGTTAAAAAATTTAGCACCACAGCCAAAAATTGGGGGGCACAGTCAAAATGAGCATTGTGAGCACAAATTTAACGTGCATAATGTGAATAGGCCACCCTTTCACCCACAAAATCGCAACAGATAATTTCGCTTAAATTATTTAAATTGAATAAAACAATCAAGCAATAACAATGAACCATACCTCTACTGTAATACCAAGTACAAGGTCATTTAGCAGACGCTTTTATCCAAAGTGACTTACAATTACATTCTGCTATTACATGGAGCAGATAAGGGTTAGGCATCTTGCTCAAGGATGCTTAATGCTAAGGTAGGCCAACTCTGGGGCTCAAACCCACAACCTTCTGGCTGGGAGTCCAACACATAGACCACTAGACTGCCCCCCAATACCATTGACTAAAATAAATCACAAAACAGGCAGTTTGTAAAAAGTCTCCCCTGCCAGCTAGTGTTTGTTTTTGGATATAATAGTGCAGAGTTCCAGCGTTTAATCTGCATAAGAGCCTATTACTTCAACACCCAGTTCAACACCCAAGAACAAAACTAAAATTAGCAATGAAGCTTCAAACTGCCCAACCTCTGCATGCATACGTGCAAAAGTCATGCAAGATTCTATACATTTCTACAAAAAATATACATGCCACATATTAAATTTAAGGGATTATGAGAAAGATACACATATAAATGCAGTAAAATTTAGTAAATATCTCACACGCAACGAGGAAACTTTTACATAAATTGCTCTCTAAACTAAAAATGTTTGAACAATAGCAGCTAATATCCAATTGAATTGTCCAGAAAGGTTAGCATCATCAAGGTTCTAACAGATTTGAAGTAGTGTGTATGTCTACTGTTCAGTGTTTTGCTGTGTACCTGTGGAGGCTTACAGGTGGAACCATTGATAACGCAAGTACTCTTCCTGGCACTGCAGGCTATGGCAACCCCTACCACGACTGTCAACCAAACCCATCTTACATTCCCACATTCCAGAATCACATTATTGGATACTGCTTCTGTATAAAAATGCCCAAAGGGTGTATGAGAAGTTGTAAAGGAAAAAAAAACGACTAAACTTTCCCCTCTTTCAACTGAGCAACACTTTACCAGCATAGTAGAGTAGTCCACATTTACATTTTGCTAAGCACGCAATTTTGGTCGCATCTTCACCTCTTCCTAGCCTGCATCTCTATAGGGCTGCGTAACAGTATCAGCAAACCCCACCCCCATCTATCCTATTTGGCGAGGCTCCATTTCCTTCCCTTTTTCCATTTTCAATGCCCCACCCTGTCCTGTGCTAGCATGTTTACTCCACATCTTTGGCCCACTCAGCGCTTTAGAATACTTATAGCCTGCACTAATAATTGGCTATAAGCACGGGATCGAATCAGAGTAAATGGCTGGGATGCTCAGATCAGAGTCCCGTGGAGGGAAATAGAGAGCAGAAAGCGGCATGGAGTGGGGGATACAGTCATCAGCATGCGTTTGGAGCAACGTATAAAACCGATTGGAAACTGTGTTTCTCTCTCTTGCCTGAATTACTCTGTTAGGGCTGGGTTGCCCCTGTGTAACGTCCTAGTACATGATGAAGTGCGATGGAGAATGGCTCATTTATGTATAGAGTGCCTTGGCTCTCCGCTGCGCTGTCATACCAGCCTGCACCCGCTGCTCTGGGACAGCCTTGTGCTGTCAGGTGGGAGCAGGATATGATAAGTTACCATCCACTAGGCTTATACGCTCTCACAACCTCAACTGAACCCAACAGCAAATGTTGAAATATGGTCAAACAAGACTTTCTAAATGTGTTTAACACATTCAGTTCTGTGATTCACAGAGTCAGAGCCGCTTTGAGGAGCCTCAAGATATATTTGGGGAACTACGAGATGTTTTTATTTCATATTTTTAAATTAGTTAGTAAATTACTTTGTTGATATGTGTTAATATCACAACCCCTTGAGAACCACTGCATTGAAGTGGTACTTCTGTGAAATGTGACAAGGCCCTGTTGGGTCCATGGATATCATGTTGCATGCCAGGTGTGTGGTGGGTGACTTTGGGCCTGTGGTGTTTAATTTAGTGCTTCAGTACAGCTATAGTATGGCCAATGTTTTTGCCCAGTCATCAGTACACGGGCAAAGAAGAGCAGGAGAACGCCTTCATTAATTTCTTTCTGTGTTCTGTATTTAACAAGTGCTACATGTGCTGAGGAGGCACACGGCCGACACAAAGGTTCGCTACGATTGTTAAAGCAGCGCAGGCATTCCTAGGGTAATCATTTGACCTTTGCTTTTCTTGTTCTCTGTGGTGGGGCGGGGCACTACTATCTGCAGAGGATAAGTCCATTTGTTATATTGCATGATTTATGATGGCCCTGTTAATGTGGAGAATGCTAAAACAGTCCGACTGAGACGGTGTGGAACAAATAGCTTCCAAGTCCAAAATTAGCTAGGAAGCGATAGTTTGTGTTGAACCATACACAACCCAGAATTTAAAGGACCTCTCCATTTTCTTTCTCCCTCTCTATCTCTCCCTCTCTTTCTCTCCAAAACACCAAACAGAACTTTTTCAAATAGGTTTCGTGAGAATCTCCTTGTCAGCACAGTCTGAGGTGTACCTTGCGCACCCCCATGAGTCCTTCTTCTCTTTGTATCTTTTGTGGGGCTGCCTGTGGACAGTTGGGGCTGGAAGATGAGGAGATTTCCAGATTAATTCTGGGGAGGAAAAGTGTGAGTGAAAAAAGTTGGGTTGACCAAGCTGGCCGACTGTAGCCACCTGTCCCTCAGCGGACCCACACAATACTATCTGAGCCATTAATTGAACTGCAGATGACAGAGTCAAAGGGAGGGGTGCAGTGAGCTTCTGTTGATCATGGCTGTTCCTTTTCTGGGGTTTGCTTGAACTTCTGAGCGAAACACACCTGAGACCTAAACACACCAGTGGAATCTCCGTGGGTCAGGCCCCCCTACATTACACCTTACACTATCAATCAGGAGGTGAGAGTTTCTATCAATGTAGCGTATAAATAGCTTTGAGGAAGAGTGTCGACGGTATGGCTATATCTGAGGTCGTAGCCTCAAGAAGCAAACACCTCTTATCTGATTTGCCGGGGAGGTTTTTTAGCAAACTCAACTTTATCTTTCTTATTGTCTTATTCCTTGCTGGGTGTGCAGTTCTCGTCCTGCTAGTCGTCTCTGACGCCGTTGCGCCTCCTGCAGCTCTACCCTTGTGCGTTCATGCTGAATCCCTTATTTGTCAGCAGCACACCTCTGGTAGGCGTAGTAAAGCCTTTTGTTCAATTTAGGGGGGGGTAAATCTACCAGGTTCCTCTGATCCCTGACTAGGATCACTGGCGCAGGAATGGACTCATCAGTCCAAATGCATAGGGGCCTTCTTGCCTTACCCTAATAAATGACTCTGTCTCTCTCGATCTCGCTTCTTCAGCACCATGACTTTTTACTGCAGCATTATGATTATTACTATTGAATAAAAGCAACGTGCAGAACTCATTTCCACTACTGCACCGTGTGAGTGTGTGTCTGTGTGTGTTGGGTGTGGGTCAGTGTTTTTAAGGCACAACAAAGGCAGGATACATAGCAAAGAAGTGGATGTCAACAGTGTTTGCACATCCAAAAAGAGACACTGGGGTGCTCGGTGAGATGGGGGGGTTAGACAAGATGTGAGATGTTATTCATCTTAGCAGCTGACCAGACTGTCCTGTGTGTGTGTGTGTGTGTGTGTTTGTGTGTGTTTTGTGTGCAGTAGGATTCAGACTGTAGTTCTCTCGGCCTCTCACAGCGGAACAGAAAATCCCTTATTATCTGGCTGAGTGCTTGCATCTCCCCCACCTAGGACATGTTGTGCTCACTGCTACCTGCCCCCCCCCCAACACACACACACAAAGTATTTATACATCGGCACTGCAGCTACATCACAGGCCTCTAAATACTGCATCACGATATCACTCAGATACACTGCATACTGTAGTGACACCATAGTGGTCTGGGTCTTTGACTCCCAGCCAAAAAGCCCTGGGTCCGATCCCCACTGTGGGCCCACACGTAAAGGCTGTAATCCTCAACAGTGGCTAAAACAGCTCGGGGCTGTGTCTCTTCTGCCTACTGGGTTCTACTGATGCGGGAGGTCAGCGGACGTCTTTTGTGTCTGAATGTAGGTGTTTTATCATTTTCTGGGGATTGTTCTTGTTGGTATGGCAGCCTGTGTGTGTGCATATTTGTGTGCATATTTTTGGCTTTGTAGATATTATACTTGGTAAGTGTTTTGTTTGTGTGTGTGTGTGTGTGTATGTGTGCTTGCAGTGTGGGTGTTGGTCTATTTGCCTCAACGGGATACATTCCATAATTGAATCCAAAGTCAGCCTAAGAGGGGATTCTCTCTCTCTCTCTTTCCCTCTTTCTCTTACTCTCCTTTCCTCCGAACCATTCCGCCCATTACTCTTTATTTTCTATTCTTTCATCTTCTGCTCCCCCACCCCATCTCTGTTCTCCTCACCGCAGACAATAACAACAATAGCCGTTTATGCCGTAATAAATGGCTGAGCCTTTCAGCCTTTGTTTACTCATTTGTGACTGTCAACCAGCTGTTGTCTTATGTTCTGTTTCCCCCCCCCGGACTTCCTAACATTCTCCCCCAACCTATCCCAGCAGCCATTTTGGAAAATCAACACACACACACACACACACACAGACACAGACACACAATGCATGACAAACAGCGTGGGGTTGTGTTGTTTTGCGTATCGGTATGAATGTTGCGCTCAATGCAGAACTGCCTAAGTAATTCTCTAGAACAGCAGTTCCCAACAAGAGGGCCAAGAGAGGCTTTCATTGAAATAACGTAATTCTGTGAACCCCTCTTGGTGGCGTCTGTTATTTTTTAGGGTCAGGGTTCAAAAAAGGTTGAGTTGCTGCTTTGGAGGAATAATTCAGAAGCGACGGTCCCTTTTATCACTCTACCAGAAGGGAGGGAGGAATAAAGGAGAGAAATTTAGAGAAAAAAAATTTAATAAAGAAGACGGAGAATTGTACGAGGAGAAATTCACCCTTGCCAGCAGTCGCCTGGCGCCCAGCTCTGCTAATTGATGAAGTCAATTAGGTGCTATAACGGCGCTCCTATTAGTGGAGCAGGAGCGTGGTGGGGTGGGATCCGAGCGCGCGGCGGGCGGGAGCCAGGCTCTCGGCTGGGGGTGTAATGGGAAAACAGCAGTCGGCCAATGGGGAATCCCAGCTGTATGTGCGTGCACACACACACACACACACACACACACACACACACACACACACAAATTCTCACACTAATACCCTCTGTCCAATAACTTCCAGACAGAGATTTATTATTATATTTGCATGTACATGCTGAAATCCATGGAGAATCTGCCTTTGGAAAAATTGTGAGCGAATAAAAAAACTATAAAAACGCATGTGTGTGTGTGTGTGTGTGTAGCAGGGCCCTGGGTGATAGATTGGACTGGCGATGAGAAGGGATTGAGGGGAACCATAGGGGGTGAGATGAGGGCAGAGAGAGGTCACACCTATCCCCGACTCACTGCCACGGGGTGGGGGGTCTGGTGGTGCTCACTTGTTCTCACTTATTTGGGACGCTCTGACGGCACTGTATTCCATATGGTTCTGTTAATATTTTCTACCCATAGATGGAGGGATGACCTCCATCTATACCTCTCTGATGGGGGCGGAGACAGAGGTCCCAACCAGGCCAGTTATGAGGCAGTAAGTCCACTATTGATTAGCTGTCCACATTGGTGCGTCCTCTGTTCTGTCAAACACACACACACACACACACACACACACACACCACATACAAAGTAAACACTCACATGCTGATCAGCTATGCTGCATGCATGCAAATACACAGAACAGACTCACACATACACTCTGTACACCTTTGCTGCTTTGGGGAAACACCAGTGGGCTTGCACAACCACAGCAGGCAGCAGTAGGGTTACACATCTCAGGGTGTTACTGTCCTCGTGCCAGGAAGGTTGCAGCCAGCGGTCGGTTATGGATGGTCTCTACATACATGTGCGTGGGTCAGCTTCTTGTCACCGAATGTTCTTCCCCCCCACAGTCCAGAGAGGATGGCTCCAATGCCTGAACAGGTGGCTGAAGAGCAAGACAGGTTCGGTGGCCAGGGCCCGCTGGAGGCTCCAGAATGCCTGGTTGGCTTATTCCGTCCACTGCACTCATTCAGGCTGGCCTTTCCTGGTAATAGCCAGCAAAACCCAGGAAGACACGTACCTGGGTTTTGGTGGTGGTGATTGGCAAATTCCTCACCGCCTCCTAGGGTTAAGGTTCTTTTTTGTGGTTTAAGCAGCCCTTGTCCAATCCGGTACCTCAGGTACTGGGCCTCTGAGAGCCCCAGGCAGCACTTGCGATGAGTCCGGCTTGGCGGAGGCTCTCCAGGACCAGGCAGACTTTATTCATGTGGTCTGCCTAGACATCTGCATGGATCACCACAGCATCAATGTAGGCTGCTGTGTACTGGTAGTGGGGCCGCAGGATGATGTCCATGAGTCGATATCACTGCACCAGGTGGGTCTTCACAGGAGTCGAGGAGAAAAGGCAGCGGAATTGGTTCGACATCGCGAAGGCGGTCAGGGCTGGAAGAGAAGGAATAGAGGAGAGGGGATTGAGGTTGTTTAAATATCTTAGTCCTATTATAGATTATAGAAAAGTAAGAAAATATTGTATTGAGAGTATCCTTTGTTATTGTATTGCATGCTGGTACGGACATTCCAAAATCTCTCACAAGAACAAATTGGGAAAAATTGTGACGACGTGGGAAAATCACGGGGGAGCAACAGTTAAGTTGGAGCAAGCGGTCGGCCACCTGCTGCAGCTGTACACAGGGTGGGACCACAGGTTCCCATCTGTACACAGGGTAGGCCCAGGCCTGAAACTGTTAGGCTGCTGCCACAGGGGATAGCCCCAGCCTCACCAGGATCTCAGTTTTTAAAATGTCATTGTCCCCAGCCTCTGAAGGTGGCAGCGAGTAATAGGCTTGCTGGGCCTCTCCAGACAAAAAGGGAGCAATAATGTTGGCCCAGGCGGTCCCAGGTCTCGTGTTGGGCCAGTACCTCAAACGTATTGAGGTACGCTTCCACGTCATCATGGGTGGTGAGCTTGGTGAGATGGTGTGGGGCAACCTGCTGTGGTTCAGGCAGAGGCACATGGAGGCTTGTTCAAGGCGAGACTGTAGCAGGTCTTCCGTGACTCAGCCTAAACTCATGGCCAACTCCTAGGTCACCCTCTGCTGTTCTAGCGACGCCTCCAACAGTCACTTCATCCATGCTGGGGGGGGGGGGGGCTTCACTACAGCTGGTACTACTACTATTTTGGTTGTGTACCCGCATTCTCCACCAGTGTGGCGTTGGGGAAACCCCAGTGGGCACAGCAACAGAGACGTGAAGGCAAGTAGAGACACATGCTGTCTTCTGAACACAGCACCACATTTATTTAATTCACGGCCTTAGCACAAACATAATAGTGATAATAAAAGCTGTAACATTTCTCCAACTCACCGGCAAACACAATTACAGTTAATTACCAGTGACAGGACCATGCTACATGATATGTCTTCCTGCTGAAAGCCATCGGTGGTAATTACACATATATCATGTCACCCAGTGAATCATTATGGCATAAGGGATTCCCAGTGGCTCTGCTATTGGACAGAGCAGAGAGAAATGGCCTCTGTCCACCCTGACCAGCTCGGATCCGCTGTGGTCCCTTCCCTCCCCACCTCTCCATAGGGCCAGGCCAGAACAATCCAGACCCTGGCAGGGGTGGGGAGAGGTTGCTCCAGGCTGGCATATGGGTGTGGGCAGTGCCCAGCCAGGACTCAATGCCAAGAGAGGAGGGGAGGGTTGGGTTTGGGGGAGACTGATTGCGAGGCCTGCACCCCCGTGACCCCGAGCAGGAAATCACTTTAATCTCCACCAGTGTGAAAAATGATAGAGAGGAGAGAGAGAGAGCTGTTCAGCTAGACTCTCACGTGCTCGCTCTCTCTCTCTCTCTCTCTCTCTCTCTCTCTTTCTGCCCTCCGGTATGTTACTGATGTGGTGTGGACTGGCAGAGACAGGCTGGCAGGTGGCACATTATGCCAGCTGAAGAGAGCTGCCTGCTGGCGAGAGAGAGAGAGAGAGAGAGAGAGAGAGAGAGAGAGAGAGAGAGAGAGAGAGAGAGAGAGAGAGAGAGAGAGAGAGACTAGCTGAACAGCTAGAGTGTATTTATAAAAGAGGAAAACACACAAAAGGAAATAAAACCATATCTGTGTGACCAAAAGAGAATGACTGAAATGCGCATGGGTATGTGTGTGTTGTGCATGTATGTGTATGTGTGAGACTCATTTAATTTTGAATTGCCGAACAAGGAAAAAGAGACTGGACGTATTGCAGGTGAATAAATCACAGTGATAAGAGGTGGGAAAAAGGACAGAAAAGAAACAACACAGTGTTTATGTTCTGCTATTGCAAGTGGAGGCTAGCAGTTGATGCTAACTAATGAAGTGTGTGAAGTGAGCTGAGCTGGTCCATGCCATTCTGGGGAGTGCATTGTGTGTAATATTAAAGCAGAATTGAACTTCTGTTCAACCTTCTACTCTGCAGCTTCCTTGCCTCAATATTAAGCCCTCACACTGATGTGTGGCAAAAAAAAATAATTAATTGGAACCAGTATTTTCTTCTGAGATTTTCAGAATGTACTGGTAGTGTGTATTCTACTGTTCCCACTGGTAGTGTGTATTATAAAGAAACTCCGGTTTGCAGGATAAGATTGTCAAAAGTTCAGTAGTAGCACTCACACACACACATACACACTTGTGTGTGTGTGTGTGTGTTTGTGTGTGTGTGTGCTTACTTGTGTGTGTCTGAATAAATAAGCATGAGGGATGTGACAGTAGGAGAGAGAAAGGCTCACCCACACGTGCGCACACACTGAAATCAGAGAGACCGACTCTACTGTCCTCTCAAGGCCAATAGGACAAGCTTTTCATGCATAAAATAAGGTTCTCCCTATAAGGATTCTCCTGACAACCCACTGCAACACACACACACACACACACAACATACAGTGGCACACATACTGTACATCCTGGTGTTACAGGTTTAATGATTTCCCAGGAGCGGCTGCTAGACAGACTACATGTATGTACACCAGCTATAGCTCTCTCAGCCTCGTTGATTATTGCTAGGCTCGGCAGCATAGAAGTCTTTGTGTGTGTGTGTGTGTGTACAAATATTAATATGTTTGTATGTATGCGTATACAAGAGTGTGTAGAGTATCTGCCATTAGGGCAGATGTGTTCACTATTGATTCTGTGAATAGCAGGACAGAGAGCGCTGATGGATGCTTGAAGAGTGGCTCGTTCGGCACTTTTGCCTCGCAGTGAAAAGACCTTGTCATAGTCAGACTGATGGGCCTCTGTAGGGCCTGCTTATATGGGTGGAGGTTTAAAGCAGCATAGAAGATCTTGACACATTGCTGGCCTCGTCTGGTCATAAGACACACCTGCTTTCAATATGTATATCAAAGCTTTTCAATTATTTTGACTCGCAGTGCTTTTAGACTTTTTTTCACTGTACAGAAATCACTTAATTACAAGGACAAGGCATAGCTTTGTCCATGGTGGTGAATCAGACAGCAGTGGCTGTCAGTGATGTGCCTGAACGCGTTCATTGAACAATAGTTCATGAACACGTTCATATTTTGGGTGAACGTGAACTGAACGTACTGTATTACTGCCTGATGAACGTTACTGT
>JAOEHI010052714.1:0-16270 GCA_025447815.1 Percopsis transmontana | reverse complement strand
TCTCTCTCCCTCTCCCTCTCCCATTCTCTCACTTCTCTCCCCTCTCTCTCTCTCTCTCTCTACATCTCCCTCTATCTCTCCCTCCCTTCCTCCCTGTCGCTCTCTCTTCCTCTCTCTCTCTCCCCTTCTCTCTCTCCCTCTCTCCCCTTCTCTCCCTCTCTCTCTCCCTCTCTCCCCCCCCCCCCTCTCTCTCTCTCCATCTCCTTTTGCATTCTGGGAACTCGTCTTCCTTTCTCTTTAACCTTCATCGACCGTCCTCTCCACCCATGTTTCTCTTCTGTTACTCATTTTCTCTCCCCCTCCCCCCCCCCATGTCTGCTCTCGCCCCATGTCTGTCTGTCCGTCCACGGTTTCCCAGCAGCACATGACAGGCGGCCCTGTAGTGTTGAATGGAGCACCTATAACGTCTGAAGGTCTCTCGTCCTCACGGAGAGAGAGGAAGAGAGAGAGAGCACACCGACCCTACAGAGAGTAATTGAACCGCTTTAATAATTTAATACTTTCCCTTCCCGGCCCGGGCCCGACCTCCTTTCCCTATTCTTTCCCCTCCCGTCTCTCTCTGTCTCTCTCTCCTTCTCCTCCTCGATCACCCCTTCCTACCCTTTTCCGTGTTAGTCCTACCGCTCCATGGCGCATAGCCATGTGAACTGTTCAACTGTCGCACATAAACTGTGATGTAGTGATAAACAGATACTGATATACTGATATGCTGTCACATAATTTTTAGAAACTACAGCTTGATTTGTACCATTATCACGGTTCACTGAATCTGCCGGCGAGCCAGGTTTCTCAGGCTAGCGTCGTGATAGGTTAGTGGCTGGCCAATGAGAGCCTTTTTTCTCAGTGAAGCGAGATTAAAATTTACATGTACAGTGGCCAATACCAGGAAGTGGTACGTTAATTACCAAATTAATAAACAACAGCAAAATATAAGAATATATTAACAAATTTTCGCCCGTATGTCTCCCATCCTCTCTATAAATTAGATTCCTTCTCTTCCCGGTCTCCATTTGTCCCTCTCTTCTATTCACTGGTTTCTTTCCCTCTTTTTCCGTTTCCATCATCCTCTTTTCCTCACGTCAGAGATGAATAAATATCTCCATGTATCTTATCTTAAGTGGGGCCGTCCTTTTGCCGTCCTGACCCTCTCATCTCCACCTTCCTAGTCCCGATGCACAGGCTCCTTGTTAACGGGCAAACCTGTTTGTTTGTCATCCTTTTATATTCATTTGTCCTCTCTCCCCTCTGTCCACCCACCCCTTTATCACCACCTCCTGCTCCTCTCCTCTCCACCCCTTCGCTCCAGCCTGTCTGCTGGGCAGCAGGCTGGGTGATGGAGGAAGAGGAGAGGAGCGGAGGGGAGGATGATGGAGAGCGAGGAGGGGCCGATACGGAGTGGTTCTGATGGATGGAGGACAGACTGAGACATAAAGAACACCGCCTCATTCTTCAACCGACGCCGCTAAACGCAGCTTGAGCAAAATATGCGCTCTGACAAATGCAGGGGAGACATATTTTCCCTTGACAAATGCACACAGTAAAGCAGCTGGTGATATATGATGTGTAGCGTCTCAGGGAACACAGCTTCATCTCATACGTCGTCCTTGGATTTCGACGCTGCCCTCGCCCTGCTCCGGCAGACCTTTCGACTTTGATGATTGATTAATCATTTTGTCAGTTACAATCTAACTTACACTGATATTTACCTCCGTTCATAAGATAATGATTCAGTCTACCGCCCCTATTCATGAAAGACACCTGCAGCATGACAGTTTATAATCTGGTGTCTAGGTGGAACATTCGCAAGAAAGGAAGAATTCAAAAGCTCCAGATTTTTCAAGATTACTTTTTTTAATGCCACTCCTCTCTACTCCCCTTACCCTTACAATAACACAATTAGAACCCTCGCACTCTCCTGTGAATCCCTAATGCTTTTAGTTGTTTCGTAGAACATTACATTTATTATGTTGTAGAACGTTAGTGCTATGCGCTTGACGTTCTATTCTATGTTCTGTTATAGTACCCTAACAATGCATTCAAGACAACTCAGAAGTCAGAAACCTCAGCCTTTCTGAGCCTGTTTAAACGATCAAGATGAGGCATCGGCACAAATCGGAAACGTCTTGAGATTTTCCGAGACGACAGCTCAGATGCACATTGCAGAAAATCTAAGGAGAGGAATCTACAGTATATACAGTGTAGCTGCCACTGCCTCAGTGAAGAACAGAATGGAAGGAAGATAGTTTGAAATTTCGTTTTTTTTTGTAATTTTCAAGTTGTCCTGAATGCATAGAAATGTTGTGGTGTTCTCAACCCTGTGTTTTATAATGCTGACTGTTCAAAGTGCTCATTATTTATCTACTTACCCTTGGTCAGACCCTGTGAAACTGTCAATTTCTAAACGTTTTGTTCCAGCATAGCATCTCACAGATGCTCTGCAAATGTTCCTTCCTACGCCTCCTTTCCTAAATGTAATTGTAAGTCGCTTTGCTAAATCACCTAATTGTAACTGTAAATGCCGAATTTAAGAACGTGCTGTTGATGTAATTGTTTAGTTCTGCAACCCTGACGCCCCGTGACCCCGAATGCGCCCGATGCTGGAACTTGATGCTCTCTAAACCTTGATATTGTTGGTCTTCTCTCTGCAGAACCCTGACATCGTTGTTGTGATGGAGAGCCGAACCCTGAGGAGCTACACCGACGACAACATCTCCCACCCCCCATCGATACCTGGCTTTACACTCCCCCACTCCCCGCCGCTAGCCCTCGCCATCACTTTGTTTCAGCGCTCACCGTAGACCTGTCATTGTTCTGGATTAGCTGGTTTGCTATGGTGACTGGTTAACTTGGTTCTGGATTGGACAACCATGTCAGGGCGTTTACTTTGGCAAACTCTGCCGGGACCAGCTGCCCTTTTTACTAATTTCAGTCAATTTTCGTCTAATTGCTGCCACTAAATTCTCAATAAATGAATAATGTAATTTATTAGTGTGAAAATTGATAACATTTTTAATAAAAAATTAATTTGATTAAATTAAGTCTATTAAAAACATTATGGACTTAATTAAACAAACTGCACGAGGCAACATGAATACAAATATGACTATTGGACAATCAAAACAGATGGACATTTCATCAAATGGCTGGACACATTGATCTGGATGCCCACATATACGAAATAGATTATAAAATATGAAATCACAAAAGCACAGTCGGCTCTCTGGACAACTAATTCAAAAGGTTAAAAAAAAAATCTCCACTCCTACAGGCCCGCGAAGACGACCAATAACTGCCAGACTGCTCTGGAAGCTTAGCTGAACTGATCACACACCCATTACTACTTGGATGGAGCTATGCTCGACTAAACTGGATCAAAAACGGAACTGGACTCTTTCTTTCTGGAATGCACATACGTACACTGAACCTCTCTACAACCAAACAGAACTGTTTTTGTACCGGATTTAACTGGACACGACTGGCGAGACAACGAGACCGGTCTAGCCTGGTGTGGACTAAACCGGACTTGACCGGCCTAGTGTGCACTGGGATGCTCTGGATTTTGTTGGCCTGGCTCAGTCAGGTTCCTATCCTCAGTTCCAGGTTCATTTGCTTCTCTGCAGGAGCCCTTCCACAGGTGAGTACTTTTCATTTGAGCCTGTTAGACGTCTACAAATGACCAGTAGGACATGGAATAGGCAAGCGGCAATATTCTAAATGAAGCCAATAAGGAAGTGCCAAAACTTGCAGTTCCTCTAATGGCCACTTGAGGCCGGCTCCAAAAGCGAGTCAATCCCCATAGACCCCCGTGTTAAAATGTCCAACTTTACAGCAGAAATAAACATGTTTACAGCCTGGTAGAAAAAACGGTTTAGGTCTCTATAGCTAGTTTCCCCGTTCATGACAACTGTACGGGGGTGACATTTTATATAACTCATCAGCTGTAATTATATTAAGCCATCAATTTATCCATTCATTATACATAGCCGGGAGTTAGGCTGGAGACAGACACTGCCAAGATGGCGACGGCCCGAGCCAGCACACTTGGCTTCAAACTCGTTCTTCAGAAAACCTATGGGTGACGTCACAGAGGGTTTGTCCATTTATTTATACAGTCTATGGGAATAGGAGGTCTTTGACCTTTAAAGACTCATACTGTAAGAAGTGATATCGCCCTAAGAAGCAGGCTCATTAATTACTGTAAAGTGTGCTACCAATGCTAATGAGGGCCTGTAGCTTTAATACGTTCTGGCTAATTGCTGTCAGCTATCTTATTAGAGAGCAACTGTCGCTAAGTGATATAAAGCCTTACTACTCTTGATTGACCACACCGCAGCAGGCGGCTGAGACTATAAGATCCTCGTAGGGGTGCTAACTCACAGCCTCAGGGTGAACTTTGCCCTACAGCAGGAGCACTCTGGTTTTCAGTGTCTCTTCATACCGTCAGCGGAGCAGTGATTAAGCTGCGCTAGCACACAATGACGTCGTCTCGTGTGGATACCCTCAGAGACGCACCGAGCCGTAGTGAACTCAAATGTGTCTGCGTACACCTGTTGTGTAACCTCGGGGTGACAAGGGCGGGGTCGGGGTTTTGTGGGGGCTTTTTCTATGTGATGCCGGCAACAGAGCAGTTTGCATGTTTAGCTCGCTTCATAATGCTAGCTTCATAATGCTAGCTTTATAATGCTAGCTTTATAATGCTAGCTTTATAATGCTAGCGGGTCCAATGCTTGCAAGAAAAAAAAGTGCATGTGGGCACCTTGTAAGACAGCACACACCCCCCCTGTCTTTCTCTTGAAAGACCCTGAACGGTTCCTGTTCCAAACGACCTGGCAGGACCGGCCCTGCATTTTGTGTCGTGGTTCCAGCCCTCAGTGCTAACAGCTGACTTGTTAACGAACTGAGTTTTTAACTAGAATCCACAGCTTCGCACCCGCGCACACACAGAACACAGAAGTGGGGCGCTTACATTTCACATTTTGTTGCATGTTAGGCGTGTGTCAGAGCAGTGCAGAGCGGGGGTCAAGAGAGTCGATCATTTAATCGCAGAGATGTGGATGGTTTTGTGATGCGATTGGTTCTTAGAACGCTGGCAGATTAATGAGACGCCTCAACGTGAAGTCAATATTATGGCTCTAACACTGGAAAGCCACCAGCTCTATGAGTCATGACCCGACTTAAAGCTTATTACGGAGGCATTAGCAGTCACTGTAGAGCAGTGTGTGTGAGCATACAAGCCGAATTAGCATTCGAGGAGCCCTGCACACCCCGCAAGGGTGGAAGAGGCATCAGACGTCCCAAGCAATGTTCTGGCAAGCCGTCATTTCAACTGGAAAAGACACCCAAGTGTTCACTCGCTGAATCAATCTTAAAATGGCCAATAATGGCCAATAAATGCTAATCATTTTCTAACGCTAAACATTAAACATCGGATTATGAATTGATTATTAGAAGAATTGTTAAATTGTCGGTTTGAACACAAACATTTCAAACCTCCTTGGATATTTTTACAGCGTCAGAGACTTTAAAAGGACACCTTAGTGTGTTTGTTTGTTTTGTTAATATTTTAATACACGAGCCGAGAATCTGGATTCGGTATGTCGAAATGGTCATTGGCAGACAGCTGATTGGTCGAAGAGCTGATCCGTGTTCCTGAGCATAACATGCTCAGGTTAGGTGTGCAGCGTAAGATACCATGGTGACATACCGCTCACCATGATCCATCGCTGCGACAGAAAAAATGGACAGTGTATATCTCCCGTTAGCCAGCAAAATGTCTTTACTGAAAGATATCACGTGGCCTACAAAATGTCCATCTCATGCATCTCCTCTCGCAATTCATTCTGTGAAACACAAACAGCGAAGAACTATGGGTAATGTAGTCACTAACTTGCCATTGATCCCAAATACACAACAGATACTGTACATAATAATCAGACTGAACACTCCAAATCTTAATTAATACATTCTACTAATTAACTTAAAGTGCTACATATAACACACTTCAATATAAAGTTACACGAACACAGCTAGCAAACCAGGACATCCTACTTTGTGCCATAGGGCCCAGAAGACAGCTAGAGAGACACTTTGTGTGTGTGTGTGTGTGTATGTGGTGATGTAACAGCCGTGTCCTACAAGAGCAGGACAAGGTGAAGGAAGCCCGCAGGAAGGAGGATAAGAGCGTCAGAGAGAGACGATGAGAAGGGACGAGACAGAGGAAAAGAAACAGAGGGAATAGGGGAGCGGAAAGAAAGACAGGAGTAAGGAATGAAAGGAAAGAAAACAGCAAGAGAGAAGGGGGACAGACATATAGTAATCCAGGCAGGGTAAAATTGTGGATAAAAATCTATAATAAATCAATGGCATGGTGTATTAATGTGTCTTGATATTTGTGAGTTATATTTGTAATGTAGATATGCTGAACTATTAAAGCTGGGAGATTTTTTCTAATGAAGGAGTGCATATGTTATCTTCACTGAAGCCCAAATGGGTACAAATGACGGACACGGCATTCTTTCTGTCGGCTCGGTGTTTGCCCCCATGTCATCCATGCCGCCAGCTTCGCTTTGAGTGAAGGCGGTCTAATGTTAGTTGGACAGGGCGGAGGCACGTGACTGAACACCACGTAGTACTTTTTTAAGCGGACAGTTCATGAACGCACGTACTGGGGAAAGTATTAACCTGGTATTAACCGAATTAACCGACACAAGCCAGATTAAGTCGGTGAGAGGGTCTGCATGTCGTTTTAGATACATTTCCGCCCATTGATTGCCCAGCCCCAACACAGACTCACATTGACACAATGTGGCGGTGGTGCGGCTTGTGCTGCAAGTAGTTCATCTCAACTGATGACTACCGAGGTCAAAACACTCAATTCTGCTCAGATATTGCAAATGTAGACCCTACGTACTGTATGGAAATATCTATTCTAGATCCTACCCGGTACCAGGGGCGCTGCTTGACATAAAGCTCTACGCGGGCCTCCGTGTACGGACCCGGGCCGCAAGGTGCCCGCCTCATCTTGTATTTTCGGTTCAACTGCGTTGCTTAGACATTGAGGATTGGACGTCATGACAACAGCATCCTCCAGACTCCATGGTGAGGTTTTCGTTTAATTTAGGGTTGTTTTTTTTTAAACTAAAGGTATGACCTAAGAGGGATGGACGTTTATACGATTCAGTAGGAGACAGGGTTATAAACAAAGACAGGAAGGGGAGGAAGAGGAGGAGGGGGGGGGGAAGAAGGGAATAAAGGTGGATAGGAGGTTTGCTTGGCGTGTTCAGCTGTCGTGAGTGCTGAGCGCTCAGCGCTGTCGTTGGTTCCTCCAAGAGACAGTGTATGAATAAAAGATGGCACAACAGGCTATTTCTACTGCTGATGTAAAACACACACGCACACAGAATATGTTCGCGGAATCTCTCTGACCTTTTTGAACACATACTGTATGGATTTTGTTCAGTGTGTCACATAAGAGACGTGACATTTGAGGACAGTCTATTATTGTATTTTCGTAATGTTTTGTGTCCTTGGGCTGAGGGCTTGATGACTAAAGTTATGCCTACACGGGCCAACCAGCTTGTAAACTATAACTGTCAACCTAAGTGTTGCACAGGCTCGGCTTGTGAGTAATTCCGGTAAGTCCGGTTCATTTTGTTGACTTGTTTATTCTGAGTCAGTACCTTGTTTCTGAGTTTGAAGTTTTTTCATCTTTCAAGCTGTCCGAGTGGTCTGAACACTGTAGCTTCCCGCTACAAGCAGTTCATTCTCGGGCGTTCAGTACCATCAAGTCTAGACGAGTTTTAGTAGGAGGAGACAGTCTGGTGTTGAGTCAGGGCTGGGTCAAATGAAAGTAGGTCACTACACAATGAACCTGTATCACCCCCCAAATGTGCAAATAGTGATGTTTAGGTACTGTAGATACCTTCACAGATACAAAAAAGGGCTTACTTACTTTTATTAACCAGCTATGCTAATTCACTGTGTTAGCTACATGTACTATGTTGGTATTATGCTATTATGGTTTTTTTTTTACCAACTGTATTCACTCGAAAATTATTCTTTTAATATAACTGATTCCGCATACTTTGACGGTGAGGGATATTACAAGCGGTGTCCAAACTATAGATTGTTGTAGTAGGGCTCTAATGCATTTATATGTATATTGATCACCACACAGCTACACGTTTCGTAGTTCATAAGGGGAGCTTAGTGTCGGATGCAGTGGATTTACACACTAGATTTACGAAGAGCTCAGACAAGCATGAGTTAACCTCTAGAAGATTACCAGTCACCTATACCAGTGATTCTCACACAGTGGGGCGGGCCTCACCAAAAAGGTCCCAAGATGTTCTTATTGAAATCATCAATATTTATACATTTATATACATTATCTTTTTCTTTCTTTTTTTTAAATTTATTTTCATTAATACAATGTGAATTAATTTTGCAGTGTTCTTCATGGCTGTACCTTAACAAATAATTATGTTATGGTATTAAAAGCTAATAAGAAGGGTCACAACCTGTTATTTTTTGGGGGGGATAAAAGCATTTGAGAACCACTGACATTTAGCAAATGTTTATTTCCATGATACAAATTAAACTGTTACCTACCAGCTATACTAAATGTATCAAGCTGTAGGAACCGGCCTACAACCACACATTAACCTTGACCCATATTCTATATACTTTTCTTCAGATCATTCAGTTACATCTCATCCGCCCAACGGTTATTGATATTCTAAAAGTCACGAAGCTCTACTACAGGTTTTGGCTAAAATGCCATCTGCTCAATTAGCAACACCACATAGTAGGTTGAACGTAATGACAGATAATCACTCAGGCATCACATGGCATGCTCACATGACATTACTAATGAGTCCAGTAGGGGGACATTTGTTCTAGCTTAACAAGGAGAATAGTGAGCATGCCCGCAGTTTCCCATAAATCCATAGTCACTTCGGAGGGAGCATTAAATCATCATGTGTTAGCGCTAACTCTCATCCACCACAGTTTCAGATATTTGCTGGGCTTTGTTATGAAAATACCCAACATGTGGAACCAGATATAGACTGAATATCCAATAAAATGGGATTTAATTCATTAATTTTCATCACAAAAATCAGTCATAGGATGTAGGCCTATACCTCATACAATTAATACAAATAGGACTTGTAATTGAGGTATGTAATTTATACGGAGCCCTGAATATATCTCCAGGTTTGTGAGCTATAAGCAAGAGGACTAATTTGATCAGTACAGATCGATCTGGACGTCCACTGAGATTAGAACATGACCCAGGCGCTGAATCACCCGGGTCCGCTTCACACACATGGACCTGACAGAGAAAGCATCTGAAGAGCTCTTCATTCAGACCAACGTATCTGAGAATCTTACATCCTATCTACAGTGTGTCTACACAAAGACATGTGGACCCGCACTAGAGCTGTGGTTTTCAAAGTAGGGGTCGCTCAGTGCTTTTAGAGGCTTTCAGACTTTTTTAAACACTTGAAAAAAGATATTGCATTCACAAGGCATTCTACAAGGAGTGTATATTTATATTATATATATATATATATTTATATGATACATTTCTTTTTTATGCTATTATGTTAGAAACAAACATACACTTTGTGTTTTGACTGTGGACACGCAATGCACAAGCAGCTCTTTGAGAAGAAATATCCGTCCAGAGAACTGTTTTCTGGCAGTAAACAGCGGAGACGGTGCAAATCCGGGCCTTTTCTGTATCACGTCAAGCGCTGCTAAGTTGCAGCCAGCGGCTTGCTTAAGGGCGTTGTGATAACATGAATGTAATGCATCATCCTGGGGCTCCTTAAGACATCTTTCCCTCCGCTGACCTGTGGAGACACTCTCCACAGCGAGCCAGTTTGCGTTTGATGACGCCGAATGACAAAGACAGATTCTAAATATTTAAAAAAATGTCGTTTTTTTTGTTTTGTTTTTTTTCAACTGTAAGCCATTATAGGAGAGTGAATCCTATAATTGTCTTGACAAGCTGCATAGGAAGTGAATGTCATATAACTAACTGTGCTTCCTCTCTCTCTCTCTCTCTCTCTCTCTCTCTCTCTCTCTCTCTCTCTCAGATCCACTGATCCAGATATCCAGTGTCAGGCGGGCAGAAGGGAAGGAAAGAAAAACAAAGAACAAAAACGAGTGGTGCACAAGTTAGCCAAATCATCACCCGTCTTCATCGTCTTCATCGTCTTCATCGTCTTCATCGTCTTCATCATCACAGACAGGGCCTCCAGACAGCATCGAACAGACAGAACGGGAAACGGCTGGGTAGCGCCGTAGATGCACTTACCGTCGCCATCAGCAGTGTCCTCGTCGCCGTGGTTACAGGCGCCCGGGTCATAGCTGTAGCTGTCTCCATCGTCATTAACGCCCTCGTCCGCATCGTACCCGTCAATCATCCATGTCGCCGGCATCGTTCCTGGCGGTCTCCAGCGGATGTGTTTTCCCCCCGATGTGTGGAATATCATTTGGGATGAGTTCCTCGCAAATATCTCTATTCATTACTGGCTAGATTTCTGTTCTACTTTTTTAGGAAAAGCACAAATTGAACCTTAAACGGTGCTGGAATGGCCACTATCTGGATAACACGGGTTAAAGGGAAACCCCTGGAGTTGTGTCTGCAGCTGCCCTCCTGGACAACAGTGTTATTTTGGCTTTAACCTCCAAGCGCACATGCCCTTGAAGCGATGGGTGACCCGCGACCCGGTGGCCGTTCTCTAACCATCAGTCTTGTTTACAACATGAGTAAGCTGGGGCTGAAGTTTGGGGTGTCGGGGCACTAGAACGCAACCGAGGAGTTGCCATTATGTGTATGTTTCATAAGTAACTGTTTTGGGAGTGTATAGTTTATACATGCGAGCCCAAGCCACACGGGTGGATAATGTACACACTCTTGGACACATTGAGTGGTGTTAATGGGGGAACCTGCGCTAACTCAACCCTGCCCCCTTGTGGACAAAGGACACAACTGCACGCTACCGCTTTAACTCTAGTTAATTATAACAATGATAGTTGGTTTAGCGGCTTACGGGATATGTTGTTCACAAGTGCCCTTTCAGATATGGGCACATGTGAACGGCTGGAAAACTACCAGCACGGTGGCGTGCGTTTCAAAAATTACTCGCCATTTCAGTATAATCATCTTCATTATGGTTCTCCGCCCGTCCCCACAGAAACACACTTTTCCTTCAGTGTTCCTCTCTCCTTTGCGTTGGGCTTTATCTTTTGTATTTGTACATAAAGCAATTTGAAATCTTATAGTTTTGTACATGTAATTTTTATGGTCTGTGGGTTTTTTCCTAATAAAATAAAATAAAATGGATTAATTCCTCTGAAAATGGCCCTGTTTGGTTATTTTATTACTGCATCTCATCTTTTATCTGCAGAGACAAGTAGCTATTTTATTTAAAAGAATACATCCATTCAGAAATATTTCAGTGCAAAATAACATGGTGTTACCCTGTTACATTGTTTCTTACCTTACCCAATGCTTCATGCGGACATAAACTCAATCTGTCTGTCCCCATCTATCCCCTCTCTCTCGCTCTCTCTCTTCCCTTTTCTGCTTGCAGGACTATATTACAGGACTATATATATGTATATACATTCTTTATATTCTTTGCTTGCTATTACAGTACTACAGTACTACTACAGCTGAATCACAGAAATATAACAGTATATATTACTATTATATTTCTGTGATTCAGCTTTAATCTCCAAAATGCTCTGTCCCAAGTGAGTCGATCAAACATGTTAAGAGTTGTAAAATGTATTGTATTGCTAGCATTCACGGTCCCATTTACACCCAGGAGTGGGGAGTGACCGGTGATTCTTGGTCGGCGGAGTCAAGCAGGTGCTTCAGAAAAAACATGGAAACTGTCCCTGACATTCAAAACAACCGTTGACGCGTGCACACGCGTGCAGTTCTCGTGCACCCATCCGCGCCCGCCCACGGCCTAATTCGCATGAAGACTCGAACACCTCCGCGATCCCACAATGCCTCCCTTCAGCGGAGCTGTAACGAAAAATACTTAATTCACCTTTGAAGGTTGTAGAATTTGTGTGGCTTCACAAAAAACATTCACTCAGAGCCGAGATGAGATGGCTAAATCCGCCACGACTTTGACAACTAGTTGTATTTTATGTTTCTCAGTTTACTTTAACTTTAGCAACATGTAACAAAATAGAGGTGGTGGACAGATGGCAATGGTTTCTGGTAATTAAATCTTTTTCATGACTGTGAGCTGTCGTCTCTCATCGTGACGTAACATCTTTCTCTTCCCTGTAAGTAAACAAATGGTTTGATCTTGGAAGCTTTTAAAAAGCCTACAAATAAATATTGCACACTAGCAACAAACCATACACCATAGCATAAAAGGCCGATGTGAAAAAAATTGTATCTAGTATACCTTTAACTGGTATATTAGAAATGTATATTTTTAGCCTAAAGAATAAAATAAATGGCAAAGTTATCTTAATAGCATTAAATCCTCCCTAATAGAATGCTGCTGCTGTGAGCTCGCCATGAAACGGGTTGACAGGTCTTGTAACTGGCTGATCAGAGGGTTTTTCTACAGGGACTTTTCAAAAAGCTGCAGTTTGCCCTGCAACAACTCCAATCCACCCCTCGGAGGAAGCAGGGGTGATGAAGTCAATGTTTTTTAATCACTAGAGCTCTGCCTTTTATAATAAGGAGACCTCATAGTGTTTTCCTATTTAATCTGCTGCAGACAACCATCCCAGATGTGCATTAATGAGGGCGGCTTCCGGTGAGAGATAACTGGAACGCCAGGCCCTCCCCCCCCGGCTGTGTGTTAGCTTGGATGCACACCACAGGATTCACTCGAGTTTCCTTGAACTAATTAAACCCAAAGTTACTGCCATACACCAGCCCAAACACTCCACGAGATGGAACTGCACTGAGAGCGGCCCCTCAAGAGAAATGGCTATGGCGGATAACGTGTGTTTGTGGGACGGCAGGGTTTGGATCCCTTTCTCACAACTCTCTTAATAAGTAATGGTACTGAGTAGCTGTTGTCATTTAAAACAAGCAACACGCATAGTACCGGGTACTGCAATACACTAATGTGTACTCCATCTCTTGTTTGGAGAGTTTTTGCTTGTCTGTTTGTTTATTGGGCTGATTAGAGCTCTTCCGATGTGGGCGGAGCTATGCTGTCAGGGCGGGGGATATGTCAATCAAGTCGTGGCTTAACACGCCCAGGTGGTCCTGAGGAGAGGGCCAACCAGCCACGGTAACGCAGAACACCTGTGTGCGTGGACAGGGGGACTGTACCGCACACAGGTGTACACTGCATGTACAGCTTGCTTCACACACACACACACAGTCACAAGTACCACAGCCAGACTGACAGATGCTGTACTGGGCCAGAACCCAGAGCTGGCCCTGCGCAGATGAACGGCGACCTTAACCGAAGTCGAGATAGAGAGAGACACAGCTGTTTTCCGCTCATTAAGGCCACTTTAATGCTGCCTGAGGTTAAACTGTTAATGATTATGAAGCGGAATCTGCAGGAAGTGCTGTTGGAGCACAGGGGTGTGTGTGTGTGTGTGTGTGTGTGTGTGTGTGTCAGCATTAACGGCATAACTCTGCTTGCTTACCATTTTAAGTGTTTGTATTTGAGTGAAATGCAAAAAACCTGTGTGAGCCATCCCACACAGGTTTTTTGGCAGCGGCCCATTTCTCTCTCTCTCTTTCTCTCTCTCTCTCTCTCATCCATCTGCTTTTGTTTGTTTTTGTTTTCAAAGTTCGTCGGGGTTGGGAATGTCGAAAGAGGTACGATGAGGTCAAACGACGTGGAGTATCACATGAGGTCAAACGACGTGGAGTATCACATGAGGTGAAACGACGGACGAAACAAAGGGACGTAAGACTGGATCTATGGCCCTGGCAGAGATAGGGAGCAACCCTATTGAAAAGAGCTGAACGTGGGGTGATGACCACATGCTACTCCCACCAGCAGCCTGGGTACCCTGGAGTGTTATGAATACCTGCTGCACCTACTGCAGTAAGGGCCTGTGTCCACCAGATGGGTTTTTTGCACTGGCAGCTATACAAGCCCTATGGAGTTCAGCGTTTTTCCCCGCTCCCTCGTCAATGTCACTTCTCTCTCGACGGCCAGTTGAAAGCGAGGAGGGGGCGGGACATACGACATCAAACCTGTCAACAATGGGGGAAGAGAAACTGATCCTGGGTGTCACTGACAACCCCTCATTGAGGATCAGGCGATTTCTTTCCATCATTTTAGCTAACCTTTCTAAAGTAACCTAAAGTTATAGAGACTATGCTACGGTTGACGTTCGCGACGAAGTAATGCGTAAGTGCTAGAAGACGGTTTTTGTAACCTAGCAACAATAACAGCTTGAGAGAAGCAGTCTGAAAAGGTTGTGGGCGCTGCCAGTGCAAAAAAAAAAACGCATTTGGTGAACACAGGCCACCAAATGTCACAAAGAATCTTTCAGAAAGTATGTATCTAGAATATTAATGGAAATATAAAACCACTTAATGCTTCGTTGTGAAGAAAATCCTTCATAAAAAGTTTACAGGACAGTTTGCCCTTGAACTGCATATCTGAGCAAAGTTTAGCGGTTCATTCTTCAAGTTCTAAAAAGGGGATAAAAATGCATCCTATCAACTGAAAATGCCCATGTTATATCAGAAATAGAGTAACTTTACTGAATACTGAAAAACTATACTAACACTACAATTTAGCCTTTACATACTGTAACGATTTATTTTTGAAAATTGTACAGTGTTTTAAGAAAGAGACAGAGAAAGAGAGCCCATAATGTCTCAAGACTGTGCCATTTTCATTTCCGTTTCAACTTACACACATATGCACACACACACACATGCCATATGTATCCCCACTTCCCTCTCTCCTCGGGGAGTCTGGAAGAATCACATATTTATTATTCATATTCATCCTGTGTCTGTACAGCCCCCCCCACCTCCACACACACACACACACGTGTACACTCAGACACTCTCAAATCCACATGAATGCATCCTCGTCGACCCTCCCTCTGCCTCTCTCTCTCCAGTGATGGAGGGAGCGGCGATGCCCCCGGGGGCCACAGTCTGCATGGCAGGCCCAGGTCACTGGCTGGTTGGGCTCCCTGTGGACACACGGTCTGCTCCGATCTGCACGTCACACACGCCTGCACACACACACACACACAGTAGACACACACGCACGCGCACACACACCCACACACACCCACACACACACACACAGTAGAGACACATCGTATACACTTTTATACACACACACACACACACACACACACAAAATAAATAAAGATAAAAGGGGGAGAAGGATAGAATGGAAACATCTCAGTGTGTTCCAGGTGGTTGCCATGCCGACCGGCCATAGTTTTGTTTCTACCCCTCCTGTGTGCTGAAGCAAGAGGCTCACCTCAGTGCGTTTCCATCGGGGCTGTTCTCAGGAAGTCGCTGACTGGTAGTCGCTGTCCTTTCAAGTTGGCAGAGACAGGTAAGGTTGCCCTAGATTCACCCGCTACATTTAGAGGAATGCACCGCTTGGAGAAGAAGACTCTGTCCCAACTAGGATGTTTACATGTTAACTTCACTAATATACTGTACCTATGATAGGCCTATGATCATAAAAAGTAACATATATTTAATATTTACTTAAAAAAAAACAAAGGTCTTCTACAAAATGAGCAGCATCCAAAGGTATTTTTTTAAATGTACAAACCGAACACAACCCCTAAATGCAAAGTAATGCACAGCACTGCAACTGTATTTGTCGAAACAGGGACATTACTGTACATATGTAGGTCCGTCTCCATTTTCCAGCGTGTTTCCCAGGACTGTTCCCTTCTCATAGAGACATCAGGCCCGTAGGAATAGCAGCTGGAGTTCCTGCCCGGGGCTGAAATTAAGGTTTGATTGCCCCTAGAGGTCTGTTCTCTCCCCTATTTCATCATACGCGTACACTGCAACACTGAAGCACACACACAAACTCCCACCAGAACAGGCAAATAATAAGCATGCTTTTAGACGGAAGGCTAGAAACTGCAGACATGCACGTTTGTTAGTAGGAATGGGTTCATGCATTTCCTCATAAGCAAAATGTTGCTCTGCATGAAGCCAAAATACACTATTTAAATTTGAATTTTACTTTGTAGCCGGTTTCTCTGACAGCTTAGTGTGTGTGTGGGGGGGGGGGGCGACCTGTTTAATTCAGGA
>JAOEHI010052713.1:0-16272 GCA_025447815.1 Percopsis transmontana | reverse complement strand
ACAATAGATACAATAGGTCCAAGTGACAAGATCACATATATATGCGATGGCAATTCTGCCATTTGAGCCGGGGGTGGCTCTGCTTCTATCATGCAAAAACATACATTCCTGTTTTGTCTAGCTGTAAGGCTTCTGCCGTGGCTTGCTATAAACTCAATGAGATATTAAATAATATCTAAATTCTAATTCCTTCAATCCCACACTCCCCTACCATCCCCTCTGTGAACTGCAGAAGGTTAAACACCCTGAAATAATAATTTTCTACAGATTCTTTACAGTTATTGAGGTAAAAATGCACATGTAGGGACCTGTTCCATGTTGCCAAACACTAATATTATTATGAGTCTGTCAACAGCTAAAATATTGTCCTATGTTTCGATGTTTCGTGTGTGCCCCATAGGGTTCCATTGTATAGTGATTTTGCGTTCTAACTCAATACAGGAGAAATTTTTGTTCCTACTGAAATTTTGGACGCTCTTAGATGAAAATATAGGGACCAGGTTGAAAAAGTTCTCCTTTAATTGTCATAGATTCCGACTGCAATAGCAACCTCTAGATGGCAGTAGCCCTACAAATTCCCCAAGGGGCATATTAAAGTGTTTCATTACACCATTTCATCAACATGATTGAGGGGAAATAAGCACAGAAAACGAGCGCTTATTGGAAGATTCGCCTTTGTGATACACACTTTGTGATACACACAATCAAAAACACACACCGCATCCTATTTGGGCAGATTGATTAGACAGTTCCTCAATCGCAGACTCCACTGAGCCACACAGTTGTTAAATTGACCCTCCCTCTAAGCCATGTTGATTTTTTGTCACCCTTCTTTCCAACCTTCCTTAAAAACTGTCAATTTTATTTATGGGTGTTTTAATTGATACTGATGCAAGTACTGCTGGTGTGCAGGATGTGTTTTTACGTGCTGACGTATTCGTTTAAGTGGTGTGCCTGTGAATCCATTTCTCATCTATGATTTTTTTCTGCCATTTTTTCATCTCACACAAACACACTGGCACAGGGACTCTTGTAGTTGGATTCTACATAATAACGATATTCCCTCTTTTCTGAATAACAACCCTTGGCCAACGCTTCTGTGTATGTGTGCTGTGGCCATGCTCACGCACATCTCATCATTCAGACATCTAGTATGCTCATTTATAAATGATCTAAAAGTTTGATACAGCTGTAGGAGGAAAATATATAAAAACATGTAGCTGTCCAAGTGCATTTCACTGACGCGGTGCTTTATATAGAGCAGAGTGGACTTGAGTGCGTAGTGCGCCGGCAAGAGGATTCTGTTTGGTGCTGAACTCCAACGTTCCACCTTCAGGCTAATGCCAAAAACACAGTTTCACTGTGGCATCCGCCTCAATGAACTGCAGCTGCAATGCTTACCATTCCATCCCGACAGTCTTGTCTGTCTAAAATGCAAATAACTCAATTATTGTCTCCCATCGCAGTATTGTGTCATAAAAAGCATTCTCTGAAAAAGAACCATGCTTGTTGTTCAGAGTTAACCTTCACCGCATTCCTGCAATCTTTCCTTCCAGTCGGCGTGTTGGTTTGTGGGAGGACATGCTTGCATAATGATAGCATTGCCGCCACCGGCCCTGAAGGCGTCTCGTGAGGGACTGTCAACGAGTGGAACATTTGACAAGTATTTTCTTATGAACTCTGCGCATTTTTAATGTAAGTTCACGGTACAGGCCCAGTGGAGCCAGGGGAGGGATGTGGGAATTGTCACCGTAACACAGCAGAGCCACTGTCCTGACCCGGCTCTGGAGCCGATTAATACCAACACTGATAGACAGCTCATCTAAACACTACTAAAACACAATACCCTGGAAATAAGACAAAACAAGTATATTATCAGGGAAGGGCTTGAATTCCAGTGAGGTGGGATTCTATTTATTTATGTGGGCCTGTGTTTATGTTTGTATGTATGCATGTTGTCACGTCGGCTCACATTTATTTGAGCAGCTACAAGTCTGGCTCTGGGATTTTGCCATTTCATATTGTTGTAACATTGATCTCCGTGGGTGGAATAAGAGTTGGGGTGTCAAGGGGTAGATGACAAAGAGGTAGAAGAGTACATCAAGATGCACTCTCAGCTAGTTCATTATTAATGCTGCTATCGACAGCCCTGGGACGTCAGGGCCCCAGGGGAAGCCGGGCTACTACACAGTTGATACCGTATTCCTATTTAATATGGCAGTTCATGCCGGTAGCTTAGCTAAAGCAATAACCTTATAGAGAGACATTGAGGACGTTCCATTTCCAAAAAGCTCTTGACAAGCTGCTTTCTAAGCTTCAATTTAGCTGCTCTATGCTTATGACATGCCGCGGTAGCCCAAAGAGAAATCTGGCACACTAACCTTGCCCGTTCTCCTGGAGCATCTGCCACGGGGCACCTTCCATCAACGCTGCCCTCCATCCAGAGGTGTGACAGTTGCTCAGTCACACCTCTGCCTCACAGCACACTAGTGAAGATGGATGGGACCGAGCCAGAATGCCCAAGTGAACTAGACTGGCCTCCTCTCAGCCACACTGTTGCTAGCTGCCAGCCCACCCACTGACCAGGGTAGAGATGACAGCTTGCTGGCCCAGGCGCAAGGCTGAATTAGGAAGGGAGAGTGCTGCCAATATTCCTTCAGTTTTCCGCCCACAAACCTACCAGTAAGGGAAACTTCTCAGCTCCGCTATGTCCTCCGCACACCTCTAGGTCGTGTTAGTTTAGTAGCGCTGTAGTTCACCTCCCATGTATCGTTTCCTGAGGTCATCACTAGGCACTTCCACGCCTCAAACAGCAGGCTTTCCTGGGAGCTTGTGTATGGGCCACTTTTAGTTAATTTTCCCCAGCCAAGGTGAATCTGAGGCTGTAACCTGCAGCAACAGAGAGGATGCTGGGTAATGAGATGGCACGATTGATCAGAGGCTGTCAGGGGACATCAGCTGGAGCCACAGATAGAGAGGCTCACTGATCAGCACGCTACTGCTGTTGGAGGACATCCTTTCTTCCACACCTGCTGTAGGGGATGTTGCCTGTCAGACTCTCAACACCAGACCTCCATCACCACCACCAAACAGAATAAAGAAAGCCTGCATCTGTTTTCAAGATGTAGTTCATGGGTATATTGTGTCCGCTGTTTGAGTCAGTATCCTAATGTGGTAATTGCATAAACACAAATACTGATAGTGACTTTAAATGTTGAAAGGAAAGCAGCTTTTTCTTTGTCCTTTGTGTGTATTGTCAACTGGGCACTGTAATAGTTTAATAGTTCCGGGAAATTGACTCTAAAGACTCCGGTGGTTCCTCTCGGTAGAGGCCAGAGTAGCCATTATCCTGGCCCCAGCTTGGTCACCCAACTCCAGCTGAGTGACAACAAGGCTTACAGAGTGAATATGGGACAGGTGCCGCTACGGGGGGGAGGTGCCTAGATCCAGGGACCTTCGCTGTGCTGTCAGAGAGGTGTCAGAGCAGGCAGTCTGCCTCTGTGCTGGGCTGTCTCCACTCAGAGGCAGCGCTGGTGATCAGTAGAGCTTAAACGCAATGGGGAAGCCAGGGACACGGAAAGACATTACCAGTCAGTGAGTATGACTGCTCAACTGAGACACAACCTGACCATGGGCCTGGCAGCTTGATGCCTGAGTAAGGACAGGGCTACTTAAATAAATAAGTGTGGCGTTGCAAACTACTCCAGAAATCTAAATTCCAAACGCTATTAAAATCTCTGCATGGGCTCTCATCTCGGGAGTGCATAATGTATGGTGATGTTCATCATTATACACAAATGTGATATGAAAGTTATGCAGTAATCCTTGCCTGAATTTACAGACCCTATATAAACCAAGCAGCTTACAGACAGTGGATATTTATATTCAGTTTTTTCTTAATAATTACTTAGTAATGTGCTGACTTCATGTGTTGCTTGCTGTCCGTGTGGATTGATGTTGTTTGCGTAACGCACCAGAAGAAGGCACATCATACTAATTATTTAAATCTGCAAAGTGACAATATATTATACACTGTTGTATTCCAGTTGCAGTGGGAATAAAGCCTATGGCTGATGATGTGGTATTAAAACTGACAGTCTAATTATATTTCCCAACATGGCACAATGGCTTGAAATACATAAAATGAAATTTCTAGTTCCAAGTATTAAAGCTGTATTCCTTTATGAACCAAGCTATAATCCATCTGGGATTCGGAGCTGATTGTAGCTCACCACAATGCACCCGCATATCCAGCAATTACTATTGCCAAATACACACCTACAGGACCTGGGTAGGAGGACACAAACAGCGACTGGGCTAGTTTTTTTAACATTGTATAAGTCTGTTCCTATGTGTTAGAATAACATTACGTTTTCTCTCCCTCTGTATGACTCTTTTCATCACAGAGGTTAATGGAGCCTGTTGACCTCAGAATTGTTGATTTTTTTCTGAAAACACATCTAGACTCACTAGCACAGAGCAAAAATAGACCAGCCGCAATAGACAAAACCCAAAGCAAGAATCCTCCCTGACTGGCTACAGAGGTGTTTTTGGTGTAGCATAATGTACTGAACTCAGTGCTTTGCTGTTGTGTGTATTCTTGTGCTTCTTCATGTGTGTAGGTGGGAATCTTTGTGGAGGAACATTGGGTTTCCATGAATTATGCTCCACTCATCTCTGCCATCAATCAGCACTTCTGTCTGACAGCAGGAAATCCCATCATATTACTAACCCCTTGCTAATGCTGTTAGCGGATATTGTACTGAGACAAAGTGCAGAATAGCCCAATGTGATTAAAGTAAATGATGTTGAAATGGGAAATGTTGTTTGGAGACCCTTAACTGAGTGATTGACCCAAACCCAGAGCCTTCTGGGCATTGCTGGATGTTTGATAAGCGTTATTCCAGTAGCCTGATGATTGCAGTCTGATCATCGCCAGTTTTATGGTGAGATGCAAGCCAAGTTAAGATAGCTAAAGTTATACTAATGATTGCTTTGGACGTTCTTATATGGTTATATAACAGTAATACCAGAGATACACTTGGTTAGAGGTGACAATGCTCAGATAATAAAAATGAAAAGAATAGACTCATCGATCCATAAACCTGCTAAAACTCCCTAATAAGATATACTGTACTTAGAATTGTGCAGATTATAACGACATGGCCTAGTAGATTGTTGGAGCAAATGCAGTACATGTTTAGGACTTCTTTCTGAACACGTTTTTTAATCCACCTCTGCATTTGGTGTTGCAGTGAATATATTGTTATCCTCAGTCATGTTTGGAGTGGCTGTATGGTTCATCACATTGGTAAAGGAGAGCCAAGTGCCTGCAGGGCTCAGGTTGTATACATGTGAGGCAGCCAGGTCTCTCCTGGGGTGAGGCACAGCGGTTTTAGGTAAGACAGAGTGCTGTGGGTAAACCCTGAGACCACTAGGTTTATTTTCAGCAGCCTCCTGAGATACATGGGAGGGGAGAGAGGTTGGTGGGTTGGAGATATAACCAGGGTTCTAGGAGTTCATCAGACAAAAGCAATTTTTCTCTTTCCAGCTATCCATTCTTCCTCCTTAGCACTTTGTGTGTGTGTGTGTGTGTGTGTGTGTGCATATACGGTATGTGGGTCTGTATGCAATAGCCTATGTATTGTGTAAGTAGATGTGTAGTCTGTCAGTCAGTGGGATATCTGTGCACTCAAGCAGTCCCAAGAGTCAGAACCCTACCTGGTAAATTGATTCCCCTGGGCCACTTTGGCTGCAGGTTTGAGCCGGCTTGCAGCTTATTAAAAGATGGCTGGAAAACACCTCACACACTTATATATATATAGACAATATACTGTATTTACAGTACTTTCTACTGATTGAATGCATGCTGTAATAATTGAAATAATTGGCATCCAGAGATTTCAATGTTGTTACTTACATGCTCAATCTCAGATTACCGTACAGTAAATCACAGGTTTCAGTTTTTGTAATGAATTATATTGTTAATTATAATGTTAATAATAATAATTAATGTTATAATGTTAACTTTATTTTTGTATTCACCATATTTTCAAATGTAGAGTAAACCATTACATTTCTAATATATATTGTTATTACTATAATAAATGTGAGTAGCAAGTCATTCACACATGCATGAAAGATTAACATATGAGAGGATGATAATGATGACATGAGAAAATGGCAGAAACATTTTCATGAACTAGCCTAATTCATTTCCATCTCTGGGATTGATGACCAGCATATGCATTCAAAAAGGTGGATATTTGGCTGATGCAGTCACCTACTATGTCAAGAACTTAAGTCCACAAACAAATATATTTAAATGTTGATAAACTGAAATTCAGGTTTACTTACTATCATTTCTTAATCACTGTGCACCAGCTAATGTTAATGCTACAAGGCACAGTTAGACCAATTACAATTACATCATTTAGCAGAAGCTTTTATCCAAAGTGACTTAAAATTACATGCTGCTATTACATGGAGCAGATAGGGGTTAGGCATCTTGCTTTAGGCTTCAGGTAACAGGCAACATAGAAGTATTTCGTATGTTCTTAGATGATTAATAAGGAAGGGAGATAAATATAAATATATTTAGATTTTCCTCCCCATAGCACCAATGTTCATGATGCATTGAAAGTGACAATATCAACATGTAGCCGTCCATTGCTCTTTAACTACCTCAGCTTTTATGCTTCCTCCTGTGGGCCGCTTCTTAGCACCCATGCTAGGAAACCTGTAGGGGTGTGAAATGAAAGGCGGCAGGGGGTCCGGCTGAGGCTTAATCATAACTACATTAAGAGGCGCTGCGTACCTGTAATTACATCTAATAGGTGGAACTGTTGGGCTCAGGAAGTAGGGGAGGGAGGAATGCAAAGGAGAGAGAATACTGGGAGAGATGTTCATTCGCTCCCCACCGAGATGTTCCCTGGGGTGCTGCCTTGCTCTCCCGCTGGAAATATAATTTGGGGATTCAAAATAGGTAAAGTAAAAAGCCGGGGGACACTGTCTTTCTACTTGTTCTCTGTTAGCAGCAAGTTACAAGGCCATATTTCCATGGCAATAATCAGCAATTGCCCGACGATAGAGAGCCTGCATATTTACTCTGCACGCAAGCTGTAAGATAATGGTAATGATGATAATAACAATAATAACAGCCGGGTCTCATGGGAGCCTCCTTTCAGAAGCTATTTCTTCAATAATTACATGAGGCATACCCATAATTCAGCTCTAATGCGTTTAGATAACTAGCGGGGGGTCGGGAGGAAGGTTGCATGACCGTGGGAGAATGAAGTCCGAAAATAAACCGTGCGGAGCAAAGACGCAGCTTTGCTACGGCCCCACGTATTCGAGAGATAAACGCAGAAAGGCGCGGATAATAATCCCACCGAGACATGGGCGGTCGCTGAACATGCAAATGATGCGGTTAGCTCCCATGGCTAGTCGTCCCCTTGCCCTCCATGTTGTCCCCGAAGCGTGTCCAAATCGCTTCGACAAGGGTGCTAGCTTTTTTATCGCACGCCTGGTTTCCCCTGGCCTGTGATTGATGCAGGCTGCTCCAAGGCAACGCCACTCATTGTTATTAAGACCACATAGGTGAGTTATGAATGTTTCATTGAGGAGACAAAATGCGAAGCGGCTGGGAGAGAGTCTCGCTCAAAGCACACGGGCAGGCGACTAAAAGGAAACATGCTAATAACGTAGACCAAACAGAAAGAAAAACAATGAAGAAAGAACTATTCTGTATAAGAAATGGAACATTAACAAACACCATATTACTAGCTTGTGTTCCATTTCACTGATTACCCTCCTCCAACATTCTTTGTACTTATTTTCTTCTGTTATCTCTCTGTCTTACCGCTCACTTGTCAATTGAAACACAAACACCACATCGAGCTCCCGCCAAAAAAATAAATCCTCATGAACGTTTTTGACTAGAGCAGCAGGAGCTAATAGATTCATCTCGTTGACACGGGGGACATGGGGAATAGTTTTTGCTGCAATGACATGCTGGCCTGTCGCAGCTGACTCTTTAAGAGATTTATCAATATAACATGTGCTGCAGTGGTGGCTGACAAGCCCTGAGGTGTCCCACTGCTCTGTGTGTGTGTGTGTGTGTGTGTGTGTGTGCACGTGCGTGTGCGTGCACAGGATGAAAACCATACTTTCGCTGACACCCAACAATGGAGCACTCCCACCAATTGATCTGGTCCCCTCTTTGTCCCTGTTTGTATCTCCACCTCAGCAAACCCCCCCTCAGTACAGCAGGACAGGGAAAGATTTTAGAGGTCATTGTGATTTCACGTGTGCGCTAGGATCGTGATAAGGTACTGTGGCACGGAGGGGTTGACATGACTGTGGTTTTCCTTGGTTACAGTGTAATGTAAATATCATAGCTGTGGAGTGTGTGATGTGTAGCATTTCTCTCTCTCTCTCTCTCTCTCCCTCTCTCTCTCTCTCTCTCTCCCACTCAGAATCAAAGTCCGGCCAGTAAGACAAGAGTGACTCACGTTGGCCTTTACCTCCACACAGCAGAGCAGTCTCTCCTGCCACGAGTGGCTCTACAGTGGGCAGATTATGATTTGTGGTGAACTGAGGCACACTAGCTGCTAAATGGGCCCAGTCAGTGAGTGAGATGAGAGGCACACGCAGAGAGAGAGAGAGAAGGGGGGAGAGAGAGAGGGGAAAAGAGTCCCATTGGGACGTGTCAAATTGTGCATGAATCACTCAACACTTCCTGTTATAATTGGCCCTATGAAGTGCATCATGACTCCCTGTGGTGGGGGCCAAATATGCTCTCTGTGTATGTGTGTGATATCCGAGTGATGAAATAGCGGCCAGCGGTCAGAACAGCAGAATCACTACTAATCTTCCGCAAGAGACTTAAGACCCACCTCGGTACTCAGCCACCGATCTTTCTACCTTATAGCACTAATGACACTAACAATACTTATTCGATCCTCCTTTCCTCGCTTTAAAAAAAAAGGAATCAGCTAGATCAGCTAGATCAGCTCTAAGAATTTTAAGCACTTTGCAGCTTAGCAATTATTGACTGTTTGAAGATTGAATGATAACTTTTGATTATTGTAATTATTGAATGTTTTGAGGAGAGAATGATAAACCTTCGAGTAATGTTGTGCAAATACATAGGTAAAGTAACCTTGTTACATAATGCTGTCCTTATTCTAGGAGAATGTTATCTGCTAGCAAAAACTGGTGGTTAACCAGTTCAACTGTTGACAAATGTACTAATTGTAAGTCGCTTTGGATAAAAGCGTCTGCTAAATGCTGTAAATGTGATAAGTGCGATAAGCAGTGTTGTCAGCGCCACTGAACATAGGTACAGCAATAGCAATGTTTAGAGGAGCTCCCGCCCCCTGTGCTTCGTTTCCACCGTGTTTTATTCCAGGAACCTTAAAAGGCGGACTTAACGTGAGAAGCAGGGGGTTTGGAAGAGAATAGCACCCATTCTCTATGTCCATCATACAGTATTCACACTACAGTACTCAAACAGATACATGACACAAAAAACTGTGCACGCGCAAGTACTTGCGCGTGATGAAAACACTTACAGCAAGGGCAAAGTGTTTTATGTAAGTGGAGCACATCTGAATAAGGTTAGGAAAAATGCGCTGCCTCCAAAAAAAAAAAAAATGAACTGTAGAAGAATAAATGTACCAGGTTTGACTGTTGTCGCTAATGGCTTTCAGTCGCTTACATCACCATTACATCACTTTAGCCAGACAGTCATTAAATATTCATGGATTCTCCAATCCCTCTATTGTTAAACTGGCCATAATCTCCCTGCAGTGTGTTTGACAACGATATGCTCCACAAGACAACACACACTATGTGTGACAAGTAGAGTAGGGCCTACATGAGATTTATGCACGATGACCGCATATATTATGCATTCTAAGTCAATAACATCATTGGGTAAACAGTGAATGCATTCTCTATTACATCAACATAAACAACAATGAAAAGCCAAATGTTTTTTGCAATAGGGGCCTGTAAGAGGCAATACTATACAATACAATACCACTAAGTAGGTTAGTGGTAAGCTCTTGTAGAGGGCTCTCTGAGAGCAGGTGCTATTGTAACGGCTCCATGCTGCTTATACAGACACCAGCCAGCTGCTGGTCCTGATTTCCATGGAATAACTTCATTCCAATCACCTCCTATGATGATGCTTGTGCCAGTTGGAATGTATTCAGAAAATCAGGATCACAGGACCCGTATTTCTTTGAACAGAATATTCAACCATTCAACACCAATAGGAATAATTCCTAACCTGTACAATGCGTTTAAATATAGGGGGGCAAACTTAAAATCGCTGCAGGGCAGCAGCGCTAACGCTAAAAATCCCCAAACTCTCATCAATCAACGACCATTGATGTACTTTTACAAAATATGACAATTTCCTTTCTAACGTCTGAGTTACCATTTCCCGTGTGCCTGTTGTTGTTGTGTACATTAAGAGTCTAGTAAGATTCGCTCAGCTCTTGTGTTTTGTGTGGTGACACAGTACAGGGTTCTCAGCGGAGGGTGAGCGGTGAGTGGTGGTGTGCACCACTCGGCTACAGCCCCAGCTCTGCCACAGGGAGCCACAGGTCGCCATGGACACAGTGGGTCAATTGACACACTACTAATGGGCCCAGGCACACGCCGGCGGGTGTGTCGGTACCACTCAAGCACCGATGCGTGGGTCGTGTAAATGCCAACTCATTGCTAGCATATGGTGTGCAACACAACTTGATATGCAAACACTGGTATCCACAGGTCAAAGTGTTAATTCAGTATGAGTAGCATATGGCAATCCTGTGTTAGTCCTGAAGCACGTATTTGTATAATATAATTTATCATAATACCGCAATTTTTATCTCTACTTCATATACTGTAGGTACTAATGTATGTGTACATATAATGTTGGACTTGAGGCTTTGAAATGACAGTACAGGGTTATATTTGAATTAAAAAAATATTTGCAGTATTATATTGGAAAAGAACAATATATTTTCTAACACATGTCCATGAAAGGACAGTATATACTGTATGGAACAAAATCCTATCTCTCAAAGCTTACATTTCTTGCTTCTTTCTAGTATATTCTTATTCAATTCATAAATTAATTAGAGGTAGCAAACAGTTTTCATAATTGCACTTTGAATTTGAAAGAAAGTGTAATTAAAATTCTATGACATTCAAAGTAATTTATATAGAGAATCAGCCAACACTCGCTGGTCAGAATAGTTAGAGGTGGGGCTTGGGGGCACTATGGGTAAATGTTCACTGATAATTGTTATGCTAAGTGACTATATTTTAGTGTAGCAAACAGAAAATCCTTTGTTCCTTTTATGTTGGGCAATTATTTCTGAGGTTATTGCAATGTAACATTTGTGATTACTTGTCATTGTACTGTTATTATGTTAAAGCAGAATTTAACGTAATTAAACCCTCACCTCCTCCTTACCTTAATATTAGTAAGTGGAGTGTGCATACTACCAGTAGAGACAGACATCAGCTCTGTAGGCACAGAAGTATGTTTTTGAGAATCAATAGACGATGTATACAGTACAACTGTGAGTTTCCAGTCCAGCACCTGCTGGAAACAAGGGGTTATATTTATGTATGGTGAAAGTCAGCGTTACAGAAGCTACAGAGTTGAAGAGTTGAACAAAGGTTCAATTATCCATTTAACTATTGCACAAAAAGTGCAATAGTGTTGTTATAGCCTTGAGACAGTATATGTTGTAGTTTATGTTGTAGGAATAATGTAGTTTATAAAATACCTTGCTGCAATATGTAACTGTAGCTTTTGACAAGTATAGCTATAATAAGGTCTCCATTAATCTGTGCTACTCTCGAACTCCTATAGAAAGCTGACAGATAATTCAGCGTATTGTTCAGGTGTTTCAGGTGTTGCTTGATCCTTGGACCATGTGGGCCTAGCAGAACCATGCAGAGCTTGAATATCTCTTCAGGCTGAAATAGAAAATAAACTGCAGCCGTCTGCTCTGTCATGTGCCCACTGTCTGTGTCACATGCACACACTGCGTGAGCAGGTATAGGAGCTGGATATATCATGCTCAAGGCTAAACTATGCATCATCTCCCAGCTGAAAGGTGGGGAATGAGACATTGAATTCTATTTTATTAAATTACATTTTGGTAAATCTGTTTGTATCATGTAAAAAATAATATGTGCCTACAACAAACATGTAAATGCCCATATTTGGTCTGTTGTATAAAATTAAAGAGTTTATTTTTAGATGGGTGGGAAAACACATTTAAAAAGCAATTTCAAGTTGTCTGTTTGAGTTCAGAAAACATTTACGACAATTTCGTACCATAACACCTTGTTTTACAGCTTTTTTTTATTGCATAGATTAAGTGAATCATTGAAAAATGTATCAAGAGATTTACCAATTATGAATACAACAAATCAACATAAAGATATCTTTGTGCTGGGTATAGTTCACCACATAATTGTACTGCGTATAACATTTGCTATGCTGGGGCATGCTGTAGACATTATCTTGATTTATGTATCTTCGAAATTACGCGAGGCTCCAGACCCATGGTTCCGATTTGAGGGGAAAGTTTTCAAATACATACCAAGAAACGTCTAGCATGACTGGTGCTTTTCTGTCTAGCTGTGTCTGTTATCACAGTGGACTATTACCGTGTCTACATGCACTGAGGTGTTGCTGAACGAGAAAGGGAGAGCAAGCGAGTGCACCCATGACACAAAAGTGAGTCAGCAAGGAAAGAGATGAGGAAAGCTAAAGAAATTCTGTCCTCGCTCTCTCTCTCCCTCTCCCTCTGTAGGGAATTTGTTATTGTACACTTTTTCTCTCTTTTTCTCTCTTTGTAAGCTAGTTTAGGCTGATGAATGAGCAGCATTTGAGAAGAACAAACAGGGGAAGATGTGTTCAACAGTACAAAAACAGTAACAAATTCCCATCACTCCCTCATATTTTCCTTGCCGTTGAAAGAGAGTGACAGTGGCGGGCCAAGTGCATTGTCATATCTGGCAAAAAGAAGAAGTTATACAAATTGGCACTGTAACACATACTTTCTTCCACATACTTGCAGGGAAATTGTAGGTCTGCCAACCCCAGAAAATTGTTTATTTTCCCTGTACAAAACTGGGGGGAAAATGTACAAAGAAAAAAAGGAGAAACTTGGCCATTTACCAGCCTGGGTCTGGTTTTAGATGCTAAGAGCAGAGGATGTTTTGACTTAGTTAAAGTCTTCGAGACCAAGACAGATAAATAGGCAGGCAGAGGCAGTGTGCTTGGTTTGGGAGCCATTTCATCCCTTATTGTGTGAGAGAATGTCCTGCTGGTTGGGCTCAGCGGCACCAACTGCTCGGAGGAAAAGTTTCCTGCAGGGCGCTGTCTATTGGTTGCCACAAGATTTTCAGCAACACAAAGTAAGCTGTTTGCATAATTCCATCTCATTTCCACTATAGAAATTGCTCAACTTTTTGGTTCTATTCAAGTTAAAAAAAAAAAGGAGATAGAGAGCCTGTCACTCTTAGTCTTTTGAACACTGTGCCCACTCATATTCTGTTGCACGTCCTTATTGCAAAAAAGACAATATTTCTACTAAAGGTTTACAGAATATTAATATCCCATAATTACCGCACATAGGTTAATGTGAAGCACCCCCATTACATACATCCTATACATATACATACATGTTGCAAACTGCAGTTAAAACCCTACCTAAGATGCATATATTGAATGCACTATATACTCCCAAAACCAGAATAATATTGTCATACCCTATACAATTTAACACCAAAATTTTCTATTCAGAAAAAGGCCTCATATGGATAAGGACAATACTGTTGATATGACCAATAAAATATAAATAATACTGTATATACAGTATATTGTATATGGTGGGATACATGTGCATGTAAGTATATTTGCTATTCACTAAGTCTGCACTCATGCTAAATGTACAGGATGGACCTGTGCCATTTGACAGCATTAAAGCTTTTCAAATAGTTTGACCTGAAAACATGAAATATCATACAACAATATGAGCACCCATTGTGAAAATTGTGTTTTGAATAATGATGCAAACAACAGTTCTACAAGCCTGCCACATTGCTGTCATATCTGCCATTGGAAGGTAGAAGGAATCACGGGTAAGAATCCTGTCTCCGTGTCTCTCAAATGTATTTATTCCGTTTTATGCTGGTTTGTGTATACGTGGGTAGCATTTGAGTACAAGAGTGTGTGTCTAGTGTGTATGTGTGTGTCTGTATGCTAATTACACAAGGGAATGACAGGTTTAATCCAGGCTTGACCTCTGGCTGCCAGACGGCCCCAGAGTTAGAACTAACAAGGGTCATGAGCACAGGACCCTCATTATGCCACAGCCCCATGCAAATCAACCCCACCGAAATAAAGTCCAATATAAAACAAAAGCCATTTTACGAAAAGGTTAAAAAGGACCCTCTCCTCCTTCCTCATCCTTTTCGCCTATAGGGTAGACCTGTCTCTTAGCTGCCCTTCTTCAAGGTGAGCTCCTTGGCTCCATCATAATTGAAAATTGAGGATTAGTAGTAGTATAATTAAATAGAACCTTTGAACTCCAACAAGACCTCATATGTAAATTAGGACCTGAGGGTTTGGGGGGGGGGGGGGGGGCTGCGACTTGAGGGAATGGAGCCTTCGAAGTACTCTCACATATATGAGCTTCAAATTGAGAATGATTAACGTCGTTGTTACCCTTAATGAGAGAAGAGAGAGCGAATTTTGGCACATACAGTATGAACAAACAATTACGCCATAAACACAGAGCAGTATTGACAAAGCAGTATTTAAGTATTGACTTTAGCTTTTATTTACTGACTACTTGCATGTTAATGTCAGTTTTATTTATTCCACTTTACAACTACAAAATAACACTGCTGCTGTTGCTATAATGGATTCACAATATGTCATAAATCAGAGTATGATGTTATTAAATAATATATTGTTACTGTATGTAGGTAAGAGAATAGAAAATAAATGGCTAACTCATTTAGGATGCCTTGGAATGTTTAAGGTGATGAGGTTTGTAATGTTCTAATTGTGTTAAACCAGATATAAACAAATGGGTGTAAGCATGGATGTTTTCAATTTTTAATACAAATTAAATTCACAAAAGAAATATCCCTGAAGTGATTTTCTTTTGCAGACAGGTTATAATATTAATATAATATAATATTAAATCTACTGTAAAACAAATGACCCCATCAAATAGTAGGCTACATTGTCAGTTGGTGAGACAAAAAGATACATCACTACATGCAGTACTGTATGTGAAATAGGGCTGTGCTTAACGATTATTTTTTAAATTAATCTAGCGATTAATTTTTCGAATATTCGACTAATCAATTTAATTCTCAATCTAATAAAACATTTGAATACTCATGAATATTAAGGTTTTAACAATTAAATTGACCAAAAAGTAAACACTTTCACCATGAGAATGTCATTATTTCATTATAACTGCAACAGATGTGCAAACTCAAAAGTCTAAAAAAATAAGTTAAAAATAAATTCCAATAGTGTTTCCAATCAGATCAGTTTTAAAGTAACCTCAAGTAAAAGATTAAACAAAAACAAGGACAATATCTAGAAAAGTTATCCATGCTGCTTTGCCTTGTCGTTTAAAAAGAAACAAATACTGTACAGCAAAGCATATCAAATTTAAATATAGGCTACTGTCTATTGTCTGATCTCTGTGCCACCGCTGTGCTAATACAACACATACTTTTTTAACCTAAAACTGCTTAAATAGGTACTGTCACTTCAAGAGGGCATATTGATTTCTATGGGGGGCCTTGTAAGCCATAATTCAAACTCACCTCTCACACACACCATTGAAAATCTTTTGCCTCTCACAAACACCGCTGAAATACACTCACATTCACTACTGAACACCTCTCAGACATACTACTGAAAATGAAACCTCACACAATAACAACTAAAAACATCTACTCATTAGTATGAACCTCTCATATACCACAATGAACACCACTCACACTCAACTGAAAATGTAACCTCTCACATATACAAATTAAAATGTAACCTCTCACATACAACTGAAAATGTAGCCTCTCACACTCACAACTGAAAATGTAACCTCTCACACTCACAACTGAAAATGTAACCTCTAGATCAGTAGTTCTTAACCTGGGTTCGATCGAACCCCAGGGGTTCGGTGAGTCAGTCTTAGGGGTTCGGCGGAGGATAAGACACAC
>JAOEHI010052711.1:0-16275 GCA_025447815.1 Percopsis transmontana | reverse complement strand
TATACATATAAAACTAATCCAATAATCTACTATTTACTTTGACTTGACTTCCTTGTAAAAAAAAACAACAACATGGATAAACGCATAATCCTCTCCCCAGCTTCAATATAGGCGCTTAGAAGGAGCAAAGAAGATAATACAAAAAAGAAAATGACACCTGAACATTGCATTTTTGAACTAGAACATCTTTCAGCAGCTAATGTTGGCCATCTTGGTTTAAGACACAGGAAGTGGTTTTCTTCTTTGCTTGTTGCTTTGCTCATTGTTGACAGACATATATTTTTTGTTGTTGTTTTGTTTTGTTTTTAAAGTTTGACAGAGTTCTGAAATGATAACAAGCAGGGGCGATGAGACAACAACAACATGATTCATGTTTGTCGAACAAGATGGAAGATTAGATTACATTAGTGTCATTACACCCTCCAAAAGAGATAAATATCTGAAGAGGAAGAACGAGAAAGAGGGAGACAGATAAAGAAAGAGATAGAAAATATCTTTCTCAAATAAAAAAGAAAAATGGCATCATAAGAAGGAGGTGTCGGTTTTAAAAAAGACGAGAAAGGGAATAGATATGTATGCTGGGGGGCAGGAAGAGACATGAATATAGAACGTCCAATAAATGTGTTTCCGTATTGATGAGCTATATCTGTAAACAGAGGATAGAGCCCTCTTCAGTTTTTTTCTTCTCATCCTTCTCGACCCTCCTGTCCTTCTCCTGTTGCTCTCCGGGAGGTAGGCCATGTCACAGTTGATGACACTCAAAGTGTCATCTGTAGAGCTGCGGCAGTCTTCTGGAGCTTTTACCAACCATGCTAACCAACATGCTAGCATTTCAACAAAATGTTTTTTCTCCTCTGAACCTATTGATATGTTGCATGAAAACATGGAGGCAGGCTCAGGACTTTATGGAGACAGGTGAGGGAAGGACGATGGGTGTCCAGGGGCGTATTTCTACTCATCAGGACCGAAAATGAAAAAGGTGTGAAGCACTAAAACCCCCCTTCAGATAAACCTTGGCTGGCCAAGCCTGGAGGCGGTGGGGTCAAGAAGATGCATCAAAGCTGTGAAGATAGAAAACAAGGCAGGTATTGTTTAGGCAGATTTGAGTTGATAGATAAATGAGCGAATAGGCAAGTAGGTAGGCAGGAAGATAGGAAGGAATATACTCATGCACTGCAGGCCATTGTGTAGCTGACCAGTGACAAATGTGAAACACAAGGGAGTCCAGAAGATGACAGTTTCCACCACAGTGTGCATTGTTAGCAAGGGAGGGGAGGGGTGGGGTTAGGATGGGGTTTGGGGGGGGGGGGGTCACATATCATCTTTACCTGAGTCACTGATATGAGTATGCACAGTATGTTTGTGTGTATTTGTGTCTACTTAATACAGTAGTCTGCGATGTGTGGCTCAGAGGCTCAGGTATACTTGAGGGGACAGTATGTCTTGTATTGTGGTCATTAAATATTAAAGCTACCCCCATCCACCAGATCTTGATTGAAGATGGAGGTCCTAGGTCACCTCTAACTCTGTAGATCCCCTATAAGCCCACTGTGATTACACCTGATTCAGACTATGCATGCAAACACATTGCTCCTTTGGTGCCTGTACAATGAACGGAAGTTTGACCTTGTTTTATCAATAAACTATCAATGACCTTGACTGATCAGATACAGAGCAAGATGTGCATTACATTGGATAGTGCAGTGCAAATATAATCCTGATTTGGTTAACATATGATTGAAGGTTAAGGGCTCTAGTTTCCGGATGTGACAATTTTGTTATTTTCTCTCTCGCCTGGGCACGTTTGTTATTTTTCCCGCTAGCCATGACATCGCTTGCGCCGAAATGGGCGTGGGGGCGCAGCAGAGGGTGTTTCAGTCAGAATCAGGTGGCACAATGCTAGTTTGGTGTCAAATAAAACCTAAACTAGCGTCTCTGTCTGGTCAGACCACATCTTGGCACAGACGCAGGCGTTGTGTGGTAGTTTCAGGGCTTTAGGCGAAGGTGCATTAAGCATAGACTTTTCCAATGAATAATTTAACTAATGACTACTGTCCTTAACCTTTTATATCACAAAACAAATATATGCACTGTATCATTGTCTTCCAGTGTTTGTCATTATGCATGGAAAACAACATGGTGACGGAGATTTCAATATTTCTATTAACCTCATTCAACCTGAAAGGACGAACTGATTGCCTAGGCTAACTGATCTGTGATTACAACTATTTATGGTCTCCTGCTGTCCTCATAGAATGTGCAGGAAAGAGAGAAAGATTCTGGTGAGAACGAAGACACGTTAAATGGCAGCCTGTCAAATAATCATGTTTGCGTGTTTTCTCATATCACACTGGAATTGGTGTCTGTTGGATTACATATATGGCCATAGGCCTAGACGGTGTAGATACACAGAGAGAGTCTATCGACAAAGAAGCACTTTTCCTGATCTTTTTCTGAGAATGCAGGCTGCACCTCTCCCGGACACACTGCTGTTAAAGGGAATGAGAGGAGCTGATCTGATTGGCCGCATTTGAAGACAGCCCCCACCACTCCTACTGATAATTTATTAATTCTAATCCAACCCTTTTACAACTGCTCCGCCGTTGCGTCCGATTACCGCCACCGCCACACGTCCCAAAATTAGCAAATAAGTATTGACCACACCTTAGATCGATTTGCGCCGTGAACCTGCGCCGTGCGCCTCCGCTTGTGCCTTGACCGGGGAACTAGGGCCCTATCTGTAAAATGTATCACAATCACAATCCAGATCAGATCCAGAAATTCAAGCCACCAGGTGTAAACGCAGTGGACAAATTCGATTGTTTATTATCCAGATACAAATAATATTACGCTAGGGATAAATGGAGTCTTAAAGTCCGGCCCAGAAAGTGCTGTTTGTTTACCCTACGGGAGCTGCTAAAGCTGCACAAAATCCCTTCCCCCTCTGCCATCTTAAATTTAACACTGTCCTTTGTTGTATGTTTTTAAATGTAATAGCTTTTCACCCTGTAACTAATAGACCCAAATTTACACAATAGTCCTTTAATAGGATTAACTAATTCAGGCCTGAATTCACCTGAGGTGAAAGTGTCTATTCTATTTGTATGCTTTCAAAGGGCCTAATAAACAGAAAACAGGCTTATGAAAGAGAAAGGAAAAGAGTTTGCTTACCTGTCCCATAGCTTGACATTTCTACAGTTGTTGGTGCAGCAGCCAGCAGATATCAAAGCTGAGTCAGAAGAGGGAGAGATAAAAGGGAAAGAGAGGAAAGAGAGAGAAAGAGACACATGATGACTCTGTGACAGAGCACGCACACTCACCCGCACACGCACACACACACACACACACACAGACGTACAGACAACTATGCAAAGAGACAGCCACCCACCTACACACACACACACACACACACACACACACACACACACACACACACACGTACAAAGAGATGTAGACGTTTTAAGAGTGACAGTTTAGACTGTGCTGTGGGACTAGCGCACTGCTCTCATTCAGTGAGTGTTCTTCATAATTCACAGTGCCAAACGTTTGCTTGTGAACCGGCCTGCACTCCACAGTTCAGATTTTAACTTGCTTTGGATATGTGGAAAGAAAGCTTCAGCCTCAAGAGGGCCAGTGCAGGAAACGCTACCTCTTTTACCCTTCAAAATAACTTCTTTAATTCTCTACTCTCTCCTTTCTCTCTTTCCTTGTCTCTTTCCTTCTCCTTCAAAGACTTCCTCCCTGCGAGTGCATAATCATGTTTTCAGCACATTAGCATCTTGGCTCTTATGACCACCAAGTTGTATGGGACCACATGCCGCCTTTACTACAACTATGTAGTAGTATAGGCGGCATGTTATTCAGTTGTTATTCAGTTTATCTTTATTATTTATACGGCACGATAAGATATGAAACTCTTTTAAAGAGCGGGAGGTTGTGGAAGGGATTTTCATTTTGGAGGTCAGGCCGAATTGATTTCATGTCTCACAGAGGGCTCGGGGACTAGTGAGGGCAATAGGGTAAATAAATGATCACTCTGCCAAACACACACACAAACTGCTTTTGGGTGTAAATGACATGGCTACCTGCATGGTAATGATGACATTCAATCAGGGAACATGGGGACACTGATGTTCCTATGACTTGTGCACAGGAAAATCTGCACAAATAGCTTAAACGGATTAACCTTCTCGAAGTATCACACACACAGGGCACAAGATAGTGGACAGCTGCTATTTGATACACCAGCCCCAGTGTCAACAGCCCCGAGAATCCCATTAAAGCAAACTTGATGAATGAACAATAATTTGTCTGCTTTCAGAATCCTAACTATCTTCCATGACCTCTTCAAGGAGAGTTGTGAAAAAAGAGCCAATGCGCTTTGATAATATTTAGTGATTACATTATGGGCTGGGTATTAAACCCAGAATTTGATTTAAAGGGATGTGAGAAATGTGGAGAAAGAAATTCTACAGATAATGTGATTGTTGCAGAATAACAGGGTTTAACTTCCTAAAATTTCACCTCTGTGGGCCAGAGCTAGATAGAAGGGTTCTTAATTTCACCACAAAGAAAACTCTGAGATTGGTTTGGGAGAGAACATGCTCCCACATTAAATAAATCATATTTGCGGGTCTTGTGTTGTTTCTCTCTATAGTTGGAGACCTATTATAAATGGTATAAAACTCATTATCTTAAGCCAAAGCGTTATTAAACAAATAATGAAATGGTGGATATATTTTGTCTGATAGCCTATATAAGAACATGCTATATATATAAGTATATGAGTATATACTTATATATAAGTATATGAGGGCTTAGATTATGGCCACCAATCATAGGTCTAAAAATATTATGAATGATTGGCATATCTATATCTAAATTATAATCAAGTTTCTATCGATGTCTGAATCAAACCTATAAATGCATAAACCCTCCTTAGGGCCCCTCATTTCTCTGTATTGCTTTCCCTCTCTCTCAGCCTATAGGATCAATGCAAGGTAATTTACCATGGACAGTCCTGAGATCGCCAAAAATCTACCACGTAAATAATTCAGTTTAGCTGGTTGGGTCAGCCTATGGAGATGCATGGTAGACGCTGTTTAGCTAGCAGCAAGCAACCAGTCAGTCAGGCTGATTTGCTGGCCAGCTGCATGGTTGTATATCCTCCAGGCAGTACTACATTTAATGTGTTCACGTGCCACGTTGGGGCATAAGAGAGTCCATTCAGAATGCCCTCCATCTAGATCATCACACCCACAAGGAAAATGAAGGCCTGGTATCACCAGTTTACTGACACCTGGTATCACCAGTTTACTGACACTTACTGACTCATTTAAAGCTCATCTGTATTACGGTTTACTCACTTAAGAGATGAGTGTTGAGATCACAGTCAATATATGGATTAAGCTCTGTCCCTAAATAGAACAGCACTTGTAGGGGTGTAGGGGTGCTATGAGTGTGTGCAAGAGAGGCGACAGTGAAGCCCCTTCAGACAGAGCTGTAGAAGAGCCAGGTCACTCAACTCTCCTATGTCCTATGTCTCTCCATTGTGATCCTCTGTTTCAAAGTCGCACTACACAGTGTTTTAGCCAACAAAGCACAGTACAATGTACTCAAATTGCTTACTGTAGTACAGCAACGTGTGCACTACAATGCAGGCCGTATTAAAAATGTGATACACTGTCTAAAGGCATATAATGTAGTGTACTGTATACAAATGTAAACAACTACTATAGGTATGATTTGATGATGAAATATAAGGTCTATTTATTCAACACCAAACAACTATCCAAGTTGAATATATTTACTAAAGATATATATATATATACTGTATATATTATTTTAGTTCAGCATAAAAAGGCATTTTGGTAACCAATTTAAGATGAACAGTTAATTTTTATAGCACAATCTCCAATTATAGTCAAAGCAGCATTGAGTGGCAGGAAATAGAGGGTGCCTCTGTGGTCCATATGTCAGATAAGTGACTAATGGCTTTTATATAAGCATGTTAAGGTGAGTGATTGAGGCAGGCACCATCCTAACGCCCTGGGATCTTGGCTAGTTGTGGTAGCAGAGAAAAGAGAGGTAAGCCCACAGTGAATTTCCTCTGTTATTTTAGGTGAATCGGCTAGTGTTTGACTGTTTTGCGAGCTCAATATTTGTCTTCTCGCACTGTATTTGTCTTCTCGCGCTGTTGTGTTTACCCACCATGTATGTATTATAAGAACTGGATCCGGTGCTTAAAAATGACTAGATGGAGCTTAAATGTCCTGACTTCATAGCAAGACATCATAGCAATCATAGCAAGCATGTGCATTAGTGTCTTCTACGCCTCCGCGAATGCATGCTCGTGCCTGGTGATGGCGTCATGCAAAACGGCGTGTTTTTCTGGGCTTTAGGAAACAAATTAAAAGTAACCCACTGGCATTACATTTCATAATACAAAGAATCATTTTTTGAACACTGCAGTGTTCAAGCAATGTTCTTGCTTGAACACTGCAGTTGAGGCACTTGTTCTCTATGGGCCGTCAATGGGAAAATGTCTTTTTGCTCCCAACAGCATTTCTCTGCAGTACCAACGTTGGCCACCATACTCGTAGGGTAGCAAGCATCAAGATATTGTGTTTCCGTGTGATGCCACGTAATCATCTTCCCCCTCTATCTTTTGCGGTTTCTTCTTTGTTTGGATTTTACAGAGAGTTGCAATGTCTTTTCCTATCATACTGCACCCTCATTTAAAGTATACTGGCAGTTGCTTACAGCAGCGTACTGGACCGCGGTCTGGGACCGTAGTATATCGTGGACTGAACTCACTGGAGAAGAACCAGCTAATTGGTGCCCTATGGGCTGATCACGCATTGGTGGATGTGTGTGTGTGTGTGTGTGTGTGTGTGTGTGTGTGTGTGTGTGTGTGTGCACGTGTGCATGCATGTGTAAAGAAAAGGAGGGTGGAATTACGGACCCCTAGCTCTATCCTCTGATCTTAGTTCTGCCTCCAAACGAGCAACACAGCCACACAAGTATCAATAAAGTGTGTGCACAGTGCACACTACACACACATACAGAAGTATCAACTGTCCGAAAATGTCCCCATTTTTATAGTGATTCTAGAACAGTTTTCCGGTACGAATGGTCTTGATTTACCCACAACTCAGCCTGCAGACCTGAGTTTCAGACAAGACTCAAAGACACCAATGCTGTCACAACATCTTCGCCAACTCTTCTCTTTATAATGCTTTTGTGTCTGGTTTTCAAGGCCTGTTTCATCCTCCACGTTCTAGAGAGGCTTGTTTGTTTTCATTTGTACACAGATGACTCTCAATGGAAAATTAAATATTTAGTACACTTTTGCTAGATAAACTGCTGTTGCGTCCCACGTGCCCCCACCAGTCACTCCTCGATGCTGATGAATAATAAAACAACGCTGGGGATCGCTTGTGGAACATTGCGGGGTGTATGTGTGTACTGTCTGTAATGGGGGGACAGTCTGAATACTGGTGAAGTCTCCAACAGTGACTGATGTTACCCTCAGCGCATCCCAGAATTCTTTGCTTGTGCCAAGGGTCGATATTTAATGAGTTTGTGTGTACAGGTTCAGTCCCCTGTAAGCTCCACTATGGTCTGCTGCTATTCAATTGTTTGTCTCTTCATAGAGGACTAAAACACAAGAAAACATCCTTCACAACATCGTTTTCAACATCCTACACTACTTACACCTTCAATAACTTGAAACATAAAAACAATATTGTAACCAAAACAAAAACATATTGAAATATTAAATTATAATAAAGATTGTCTTTCTTTTTTTTTTTAAGACATTTCTCAAATACATACTGTATGTATTCGTTTATACAGTATATAGTGTATTAGGAATTAGATTTTAATGACAAAACCATGAATAGAGATTCTTTAGAAGGTGAGGAACATCCTACAGTGCTGGTTATATCTATGTGTCTTAGTACATAGCTTACTGTACACAGTAGTCATTAGCCACACGTCACATTGCCAGGTTTCCCAAACTTAGCTGGTAGCTCAAATGTGGTAACTGGTGGAGAGTTTGGGACTGACAGCGGTTTCCTCTGACTTAAACCTGCAATCAATGGCAGCTACTCAAAAGCTGCTTAATTACCAATCCTAACAAGCTAAATTCCTCTCAGCTCACTGGGCCGTCCCACATCGGCTCACCGCAGGAAGACAAAGACTGTCCATATAGCTGGGTTTTCGTGTCTACCGGGTGACCGAGGCCTCCACAGAACACATGGTCACACACCTCAGGGCTTAGGACTGGAGCCATGTTATTGCCAAGCAACAGAACAGAATTCTGAAGCCACTCTACTCCCTATGAACCTGTGGTGGAAGAAACTGTATTATAAAATACTGCAATAATGGTTTTAATTGGTCACGATCTGCAAATCTTGATGACCTCCAATGTTTTGATGAACTATTATTTTAATGATAACTACCATTGTATCTAGATAGTATTTTATATATCAAAGGTAATTTGAGATTGCTAGTAACATACAGTAGCTATAGCAATATAACTTGATGTAATAAGTAATACAGCTAGCTCTTACTGACTGATTGATGTTATTAGTGTAATTAGTAACATACACTCACCGGCCACTTCATTAGGTATACCTAGCAAAGCGAATGCAGTCTAATACAGCAGTCCTGCAATAAATCTCCCTTCATGATTGATATAATGTTCAGTATGTTGAAACCCTTTAGAAAAGATAGCGTTTCAACTTTAGAATTATTCTGGAGGATGTAGTTCTGGTGCTGTTGAATTGTATTGTGTTGTACTGACACGTGTTTCTATTATTTTGGCCACCTCATTTCAATCAATGAGGCTAGGCTAAATAACACAAACACAACACAAACACGTTTAATTCAATACAGTTTAACAGCACCACAAAACTACATCCCCCAAAATGATCATACAGTTGATATTATCATACATTCCTAAAGGGTTTCAACATAAATTGAACATTACAACAATCATGAAGGGAGATGTATTGTAAGACTGTTGTATTAGACTGCATTAGTTCCGCTAGGTGTACCTAATGAAGTGAATGTATGTTGGCCTTTCCTCATAACTGTCAGTTGTTCTGATTGAAGGTTTTTCTGTTTACAGATGTAGTGTTCACTGTGTTCATCTACTGTTGACAAATGTCACTCTAGATAAAAGTGTCTGCTAAGTGACTAAAAATCCAAAATGTACATATTTGACTGAGTAGATTTCCCTGCTTGTTCTTGATATTAGTCTGATATTAGTCTGCTTAAAGAATTGCACTCTTGTGGCAGATACAGTTCATGCCCCATTTCCCATCAACGTTACTGTTGTCATGACTTTGTACTTAGCAATAGCAACCAATGTAAAAACAACAAAATCACATTTCATTACAGTAACATTGCATTACACAGTATATAAGAATGATGCTGCAGAAATCTCCAGGCACTACAAGCATTAAAGAAATGAAGCTGTCAAAACCTTAATTAAAAATGACAATGGTACCCACCAGAGGCCGATAAGCAAAATTCCTAATCATGCATTTCTTGTTTATTGGTTGCTTGATGGCCTATCCTATAGTATGCTAGGGATGCTTAATTAGTCTCAGGTCTGAAAAAGAAACGTCACGATGGCATCTGAAAGTTACAGTGTGTCGCATGTTCCCAGCAATAAAGAGCTCTCCCTCCATTCACATACATCACCGCTGGGATATATTTAATGTGCTCTATTGTGATAGGATGTTCTTATCTACGTATATCTGTCTCTAAAGGCACCAGTTGTTGATTTCGTACCGTTTTCATGTTGAAAAAACAACTTTTTTAGCAAAAAAGCAAACATTTAGCTGTTGGCCGGTGGCATGCAGACAACTAGCAGGGCTTACAGAACAACCGTTTTTGTGAATTTATTGCTCGCATATTTTGTATATAATATAATACAGTTTGATTCGGTGTTCTGCCGAGTTGTGCTACTTTGTCAAGAAATGCTACCGTAGCGTGAATCAAAACATATCAAAACATATAGGTCTACTCCATAACATCTTTATTGGAAACAGAGCCCAAGATTGTGAGTCCGCACATGCGTAGAACCGCAAGGTAGCACATATCTTCAGAACACCGGAAGTCCATTTATGGTCATAGTGACATAGCAACTTAAGAGGTCTAGAGAGTAAATATCCGATACAAGGAGCCCAACTGACAATAAAAGCAATCTAGTCTAACAGCAGTCTAATGCTCACCCAAATCCACTCATGCGAAGCAGCTGTGACAAACACTGGAGTTTCTATTCTCATGACTTAGACCATTAAGATGTGACATTTCATCTGGAACTATGGCTTGCTATCCATCGCCTTGGTGAGGAAGAAGAGGATGTGGAGAAGATTGAGGAAGAGAAGGGTGGGACAGAGAGACACTGTGTGTGAGTGTGTGTGTAAAAGAGAGAGAGAGAGAGAGAAAGAAAGAGAGAGAGACATTAATCCACTCTTAAGACTTCCTCACCCCACTTCCTCAGCTCAGCCTGGCAAACAGTAAACGGCGTCTCTCCCCAGAAACAGCCTTTCTAATCAGAGTTTTCTCTCTTTGTCAGACAGCTGGTTCTGGAGACTGCCCAATTAGGGGAGAGAGGGAGGGAAAAAAGGAACAGCAAGTGGAGAGGGATGATATATTCTGGGGTTATAAAGCTACAGTGATCATTTCCTGTTGCATTGTCACTGCAGCAGCTATCGGAAACAATTTACAGTATACTGATTACGACCAATGCAATCAATAAGGTGTTCCCATGCCAATCCCTTCCGCTATGTGATGCAAAAAGAAAAATGTACAAGCCTGCTGTCTGTCTTTCTTTCAGTTGGATAGAATGAAATTGTTAATAGGATTTAATGAAATCAAATGCAAATATTGCATTTGAAAGCAACCAAGAAGTAAATTAATCACAGATTAAAAGTGGTGCAAACGTGGAAAAAAAACACCCCTAATCCATTATGATTCAGACACATTCAATGTTTCCACAGAGAAACAATATATCATGTCTCTCTAGCAGACATGCTATTGTTTTAGGATGTATTTGCGAGTCCATGTTTGTGTGGAGGCGTTTGTTCAAATGGATGTATGTGGTATGTGACATGACAAGGTCAAAGCCTCTAAGACACTGTACCATCTTTCTCCTTTTTCTCTGCCTGCCTCTTTTCTCCTCTCGATCGTCTGAGCAGCTTAAGCTTAATATGCAGAACATGTGATTGCTAGAGCATAAAATGTGATTAGAGGTTCTTCTCTCTCAGAAAAAGACCCACTGCACTGCACAAATCTACACGCACACGCAACAGTCAGATGTTCAGTCTGGGTCAGGAGACTGGGGGGGGGGGTTTGAAAGTCTCTAAGTCATGGGAAATGTATTATTTTATCATATCATCATGCTGAATGTGCTGTTTCTGGGCCACAACTTAAATGTACCAAATGCACTTAGGTGTATGTGGGTACATTTGAGTTATTTAGTAGGGATGCACCCATCATGGTTTTTGGGGCCAATATTGTTTTCGGCCGGTGCAGATCTTTTTCCGTCTTTTCTAAAAGGAAAGACATTGTGAAACAGAACCAAAGCCCACAGCAAAGATACTGCAGCTTGACAATCTTATCTTAATGAAGTGACTTTCAGCAAGACTGAGAGCTGAAAAGGCACTGCGTAGGTGCAGACTTCCTGTTTACTATTCCAGATAGCCACATAATGACGTTTCAGGAAAAAAAATATGATCATCTTACTGATGGATTATGCAGACCAGAGCAACAGCTCTTTGACTTGTTTTAATAAATGTTTGGACAACAACTGAATTCTATATTAAACCAATCAGAACAAGACCCACTTGGGCATGATTTTATTAATACAGGCACTTGCTTGCTGGTACAAACTGAACTACCCGCCGTGACGCTGATTGGTCGACGGTTCTCTACCCTTTCTTTAGCATGGGACATGAGACCCCTTGTACGCTGGGGGGACAGAAGTGATGAGGTTTACGCAGTGAGAGTTACTATACAGTAACAGACTCTATATTTATATATATAAATAAATAAATAAATAAATGAATAAATAAAAAGGCCTACAGAAATAAAGACAAACTTTCAAACAAATTGCAGTTGCTTCCTTTGACCAGAGTGGCCGCTGAAGTTATTCTTTATTGTTTTAAAGTTGTTTTAAAAGGTGGAAGGTTTTAAAGGTACAGTCCAGTATAACTTTACATTTAATTCTATATAAAATATGTCAAAACCCCTTTGTGACAACATTGAATACAACATACGGTGTCAACTAGGCCTCCTGAAAGAAGCAACAGATGAACGTATTAAAGGATTGAAGAGGTCAGAGCTTTGTTTTGTTTTGGTTTTGGTTTTACCAGGAATTTAAAAGGATTGTTCTGGTGAATAGCACCAGAACAACAGTTCATTTATCTGATTTCAGTTACAAAAACACCACAGTGACCCGGGATAGCACAAAAAGACACACACACAAAACACGTACAGTACATTCACACACTATGGCCAACAATTACATAATGGTGTGCAAAGGGTTTATAAAATAATCCAGTAGACTGAAGCGAACTACATCGTCACAGGAATTAAATTCCCTCCTAGTCCAAAAAAGGACAGGACACGTTTCTGTGTATTTTGTGGCAGCGGGGGTGGCCCAATGAGTGACATACACAGGTCAGCATTAGAGTTACAAAACTGTTCTTTTTTTCCTGTGCTATCTCGCACAGGCCTCTTTTCTTGACAAACTATTTATGCATGTTTTCAGTTTGAATCCAAGCACAATGCTTTACAATTCCGTGTCCTAGTTCTTTTTAAATGAGGAATTTAACAGAAATTCGTATTAGGCATCCATATAGCAATAACCTACACACAACAGGAGGTAATAAAAAAAAATTTGAAATTGCCCAACGATACTAGATGTTCCGCACACAATTCCTTGTTAACAGCTTGTTAACAGACGTGCTGTTCTTTTGGAATGTTAGTATATGCAGTGCCACAATTGGGAAATCAACCAAACATTATTTTTTCATAACTGACAAATATTATACACTAACATATTAATCCAAGAAAAATACTGCTGTATTCAGTGACATTTAATTCACTACCTGCAGCGGTTACAGAAAAAAACATCCCAGTCTTTAGCATTATGTATATTTATTGCTGGTCTTGCCCACATTATAAGTCTAGTGTTGTGACTCTAGAAGTGGTTGTCCTTGACATGTCAGGAGGCCCCCCAGCCCTGTGGGAGTGACCACAGGACAGTCTTGACAGTGATAAACGATGGCTCTGACAGATGGCAACGTATGATATTCTGTAACATATCCAAACTGAGCCGACGGACTCTGCCCTTGTCCCTGTGGAAACATACTAAATACATCTCACGCAGATGTTTTGAGGACTTTATGAGCCAGGCACAGGCATACACATTTAAGTGCAGACAAACAGTTATGTTTCTCTTGGCAATACACCAGACTCAAGAGCCAGTGAGTGCAATCTGCAGTTATCTATTTCCATTAAGGATTTGTGAGGAATTAATATGACATGGCCTTTAACATCATATGGGTTTCAGGTTGCTTCAAGATTTTAAGCTTTTACATAGCTAGAGTGCAATGATACCAGCTGAAAAATAAACAAAATCATGATGCAAATCAAAGTTGTGCTTCTACGATAACCCAGCACAATCTGTAGAGATGCAAAAGAGCATGTGCTTCTCTCTACTGCTAGCTTGCCCTTTCTGGGACTGCAGTCTTTGCAGTGAAAGTTTTAAAGCTACACAATGCTCATTGCTCACATTAGCAGTATGAACGTTGTACTGTACAGTACCATGCTATTTCATGGTAAACGATGTATTATCCAAACAACAATTCAAGTAAATTGTCAATTGTCAATAAATGATTCATCGTGCAACATACAATATCTGTCACCACAACACTAATTACACTGCTTTCTGATTTCTAAATAGCCCTAGGACAATAATTTCATGGGATTCTCTTTATTTTCAGCTCCATATAGCAATGTTAGACAGCTATTTCACCTTGAGCAATATGTCCTTTACCTTCTGCCAACCCTGTGCCACTCAGCACTTTTTTCTGGGCTCCAGAAATCATTATCAGCCACCATGGGGTATTTAAACAGCAGCCAAGTCTCTACTTTGATATTGTTCATTTTATATGACATCCTTAACTCCCACTGATCTCAATGAGATGGGCACAACCGTGAGGAGGATTTGGGTGTAATTTCCTATATGGTGGACATACTCCTGTGTAGACTATGCAACAACAGTATACTGTAGGTTGTTCTAAAGACAAATAAGTATATAAACTCTATTCTATAACTATATTCTGTGAATTTGTCTCTTTGTCTTTCAGAGAGGAAAACTACTGAGAACTGGCCTGGGTTTTTCCTGTGTAGAGCTTTGTCCACAACACGTTTCTTTCTGAGAGCCAGTGTCTTTTTTTTTCAAGTGTTTCCAATGAGGAGAGAGCGTATGCCGCTGCAAATTGAACATTTCTCATCTTTTCAGAAAGGCGCTGGTGTCATCAGCCGTCTCTTTTTTCAGGTAACCAATCAGATGGGATGGGACTCGTCACCCTGGTAACCAAGTAACCAAGAAAATGGAGGAGAAACTAGTTTTGGCTGTCTTTGTTTACCCTGAGTTGTATGACATGTCACATAAAGGCTATCATAACAGAGACAGGAACCTCATTTATGGGGGCAGATTGGCCGGGTGTTGAGTGTTGTGTTTTTTTATCACCTTACATAGCTTGTTGTTAGCTGTGCAGTCAACCCTCTGTGAACGTAGCGTTAGCAACATTACCTAATGTCAGTCTGCTTCCCGTTGCCAATCAAAATGCAAACAAAACTCACGTGCAGCTCCTTTTTTTGAGGAGGCACTTTTTTTCTAGAAAGCACTGGGTTGAAGCGTTCCCCAGCACTTTTCTGCCCGCGAAAAATGCTATATGGGCCCTTCAGGACAAAACAGGGGATGGTTAAAACAGGCCCACACACACACACACACACACACAACCAAACCTACCATTCATGCCATTGTAAATGCCTCGGTGGTGCGGTGAGAGCTCGTCCCCAGCCGTCCTCCTCTGGCCCCCCTCTCTCCCGGGACTGCCAAACTTCATGTGGTCGGGGCTCATGGCATACTGGTGCCGGTGAGTTTCTGGGCTTCCCCCCGGCACCAGCCCTTTGTCGTGGTGCTCATGGGTCCCAAAATGTGCCTGTGCCCGGTGCTCCGGGCTCCCGCAGCCCACGCTGCTGACGCTGCCCCTCTGGTGCCTCTGGTACAGCTCCCCGCTGCCTCCCTGGCCCAGGAAGTGCTGCTTCTGGCCCAGCAGCAGGTCAGAGCTGTGGTGCTTGGGGTGTTGCTCTGGGCTCCGCCGTCCCACGCTCCGCCCGTATTTCTCGGGGCTCAGGCCGCGCATGATCCGGCTGTGGTCGGGCACGGAGATGGAGCCGCAGCGCGGCCGGCAGAGCTGGGGCAGGGCGTAGGGATACTCCAGGCTGGTGCTCCGGTGGCGCCCGGCCGGGTGCTCGGGGCTGGACGCCTCGCGCTCTCCGCCGCCCCCTATGGCGCTGATGCTGCTGCACCGGGGTTTGTGGAGCGGAGGCTCGGGGCTCCCCTTCTCACCGCCGCCCAGCCCCCCGGCCAGGTGGGGCTGGGCGGGCGGCTTGTTGTGCGGGTGATCAGAGCTGTCGGCGCTGCCCGCGCTGGAGGTGCTGCTCCCGTCCCCCACGTCCCTCATGAGGAGCCCCGTGCCGGGCACCAGCAGCAGGCTGCTCTGGCTGTCTATGGAGCTGCGGCAGCCTCCCGCGCTCACGCCCACGCCCACGCCCACGCCCACGTTGCCTCCCCCTCCACCACCCCCCCCTCCTCCTCCTCCTCTGCCCCCGGCCTTCTCCTCGTCCAGGAGGAGGCAGAGCTCCTTGAGCTCCAGGTTCTCCCGGACCACCTCGTCCTGCCTCGCCTCCAGCTCCTTGAGCTTCTGCAGGTAGAGCATCACCTCCTTGCGCATGATGCTGGCGCTGTAGCGGCCCAGCCGCTGCCACTCCCGGGACACGCGCTTCCCCTTCTGCCGGTCGTCGTCCAGGAAGCAGCACAGGTCCCTCAGCTCCCGGTTGTCCTCCTGAAGCTTCTGGTTGATGTCCTGGGGGGGGGGGGGGGGGGGGGGGGCGGCGAGGTGGGGGGGGGGTGGGAGTGCGTGTTTGAGGGGGGGTGGGGGTGACAAAAAGGAACAGAAC
>JAOEHI010052709.1:0-16277 GCA_025447815.1 Percopsis transmontana | reverse complement strand
AAATTGTTAATAGCATACTTCTATATGTCCTAATAAATTGCTTTTGTATCATAAGACGAGAGTGGTCTGACTGAAATTATTTTATTCCAATGGCAGACATCTAAAAGGGACACTTTAAATGAGTTAGCGTTGGCGTTACAAAATCATTGATGATGTGGGAGTGCACCTTTAGCTTTCAATTATAGCCATATAGTGAAAGATGTAAAGGAGGGTGATGAAATATTGTTATGAGTGGGAATAGTGACGCAGTAGTGAGGGGGCGGGATAGAGATGCCGTCTGAATTATTTGGCAGCTCAGTGATATAGGAAGAAGCCATTAGCAAACTCCCCTATATTGGAGCACACACATCAATACATTGCATATGGAGCGGAACTTTTAATGGGATACAGAATTAAATGCTCCTTAAACATTGTTGAGTTCATTTTGTTTATTTAGCTCTGACCATATCCTGGCATTTAAACACTTGTGATATTTTCCCTTCAGTTGAGTTGCTTTAAAACACAATTTGACGTGAGTGTTGAGTGTTTGGATATTACAGTGTGCTCTGCTGTTGAATGCCTACAAAGTTCAATGTTAGTCATTTTACAATCAACCGCTCTTGTGTGTAGACCGTAGGCTTGTGTAGTGATGACTAACCACTGGCTAACTGGCTTCTGACGCAATTACTATGCATTTAAAAGTGCAATTTCACCGCTTGTGTTTCTACTTTGTACAGTAAGAAAATTCACTGGCAAAGTTTATTTTAACAATGGACTTTCTCTGTTCTGCAAAAGAAGAAAAGCTGAATGTATAATTGATGTCTTTTTTTTCCGGTCCAGCCCAGTACTTTGCCAGCACCATGATGATTGTGGGTCTGTCTGTCGTGGTTACAGTCCTGGTTCTGCAGTTCCACCACCACGACCCACATGGAGGCAAGATGCCTAAATGGGTAGGTTTAAAGGCACTTTTATACCAAACATTTGTCTGTCTGCAGATTTTCTCTGTTGTTACATACATAGGTCATTTTAGCAGACGATTTTATGTAAAGCGACTTACAGTGAGTACAGTTACAAGTGTTGATGGAGCAGGGCTGGAGATTTAGCTCAACGCGTTTGGGATCATGACCAGTACCTTTCGTCTGGGCATCGACCAGCCTAACCACTAACCTGTTTGTGAGGGAATTGGATTTTCATATGCTGTATTGTAAAACTATTTTAAGTACACAATTTCTTTTCATTTTTTAAGGCAATCTCTGTGCTAGAATTTTAAAGTTGATGAAGTTGAGTTGTGAATTGTGGTTCTGGTAGGGCTGTGACCCGGAAGCACATGAAGAAAAATGTGTTGTTTGTGGTTATTTATAAATTCTTAAAGTTTAAAAATTTATAAAGTCTTGTTATCTTTCCAAGGGTCTTTCCAAGGGTACTGTACATGTACAGTAGTCTTCTGAGACTGAGAGCGTTGAACCATTTTTGGGGGGATGGCTACAAAAAGTTGAGAACCACTTTACCTGGTCCACCACCCCACCTTCACAACGTCTGTCTCTGTCATTATCTATTCTTTCCCCCTCTTCTCCCTCTTCATCCAGGTCCGCGTCATCCTCCTAAACTGGTGCGCCTGGTTCCTCCGCATGAAAAAGCCCGGGGAGGAGAGCAAGACCGCAGCCAGCACCGGTGCCGCCCAGACCAACACCTATAAGTACTCCCACCCTCCCGCCCATCACACCAGCGCGAGCACCAGCACCAGCAGCGTCCAGATGAGCACCATACCGGGCCAGTCCCCCAGCCAGCCGCCCACCGCGACCAACGGCAACATGAACCTGTACTTCAGCTACAACTCCATGGGCACGGACAACCTCGCCTTCCCGCCCGTTGCCGAGTCCAGCCTGACGGTGCACGGTGGGGGCAACCACCCCAGCCACGCCGACCCGACACGGACTGTGCTGCTGGAGCAGGTTCCGGAACTCTCCTTGATCCTGGAGGAAGTGCAGTACATCGCCAGGCGCTTCCGGCAGCAGGACGAGGCCGAGGCCATCTGCGGCGAGTGGAAATTTGCGGCGGCAGTGGTGGACCGATTGTGCCTGGTGGCGTTCTCTCTCTTCTCCATCATCTGCACCTTCTCCATCCTCATGTCGGCTCCCAACTTCATCGAAGCTGTTTCTAAAGATTTTACTTAAGGCCGAGCTCCAACCCCCACCCCTCATGTGACAAAGAAACAAAGAGGCCAAGCTAACACTAAAAATCCTTCCGTGATTAAATCTGTGCCTCCCTGCAACTATTACTACTACTACCACCACCTCTACTCTGTGAAGATGTACAGTACATATTTTGACCTCCTGGTTAGAAGTTATGGCGCTTCAAAGCCAAGCCTTTTCCGCCATTTTGATATTTGTAAGTAATTGGTATATTGTTGTTTGTCAATAATGTGGCTGTCTTCTCAAGATGGCTACCCTAGATGTACAGTAATTCCTCACACTGTGTGCTCTCATGAGGCTACATACTCCTTGCTCCATATAATTCCACAGTACCAGTTGTTCTTCAACCAGACCTTTCACACTTAAATATACTGTGATCTGCAGGCACCCTGTACTGTATATCATTTATCGAATCAATCTATTTGATCCTGCCTTTTCTCACTTTTTTTGGCATTAATTTCCCCTGATATCTCTTTTACACATGTCCTTTCATTCAGTAATTGATATACTGTACAGTGATATAGTACACTTCATTTTGAATATGTAGGTATTCCATTTCAGCTTCCTCGTCTTATTAAGGTGATTCAATCCCTCTTTAAAGCTCTTCCCCCCCAATTTTTTGTGGAAAATGCAGTATATGTAATTTGCTTATCATTTGATATGTTTTTGAGAATTACATTACTTCAGTGCTATATTTTGAACAATTAGATAGTACCATGTATCGTGCTTACAATTCATAGATATTATGGTGCTGTTGTTGTTTGTTTTTTTTAAAGAACAAAAAAATCTTAAAGGAACTACAAAAAAAGGAATAGTTTTAGACAGTTTGCAAGGTATTATAAAATTGCTTCACTAGATATTTTCTTTCTTGCACCGAGAGCTTTGAGCTGCTGATTTGTACACAGCAAAATACAAACATCTTTAATCTCCTGAAACAACATGCAACACAGATTATTGGGTAAACTTATGTAACAGCTGTGAATAACCTTGTTTCTTGTCACCATTAACGCCCCTCCAAGCTTCCTTCCTGATCCTCTAACCCGCAGTAAACACATGCCACGCCAAAGCTTTGCTCTTCAGCTTGAAGCTACTAAAATAATATGAATGCTTTTATCGTCGAACTGGACATATTAAAATTGAAGACTAGCTACATACACTCTGTGGTGAATGCAGGTATGCTGATATCCCTTTTCCTACATTCATCTGTAAATGTTGCATAATTATGCTTTATGGTTCAATAATCAGGACATAAATCAGTTTGCAATCAGTGGTTTGATGTCTGTCATTAGTTCAATAATTAGGAATAGGATCGTTTGTAGGAATAGTTTGTTCCTATTCGCACAATTGTCTGACATCTAAAAAACAATCTTACATGGGTATGAGCCAGAGAGGCACCCTTGAAGGGAAGCTGCATGAGGATAAACATTAATTTTGTGCGGTCACATTTTGATAACATTGATATCAGTTTATTATGATGTCAAAATCATGAAACCACAGCAAAGCCAGTTGCCATTGTCACTTTCGCTAAACAAAATGCATCTGTAATTACTGGAAAGAATTATGTAGAACAGGTGGTAACACTGAATTATGGACAGGACTGCAATGTTCGTCTGAAACTGCAGGGGATGGGACATTGATGGAACATGTTCGTTGTGTAATAGGTCAAAGCATGTTGAGGAAATTGGACTATTAAAGATATGTGAATATTAATCATTACTTCTGTAACCTGGGCTGATTTGTGAAAAACCCCATGGATCTGGTAATGTGCTCACGCTTTTTAAACATCCTAATTTTCGATCAATCAAGAATTCTAGAGTCATTGTGTGGCTGGAAACAGACCAGACCATCAAACCCTTGATCTTAACCACAGTTAAAATAAGAACAAACAACAGAACACAAAGGGGAACATGGTACAGTTTAAATGTACTATTTTCTTTTCACATTATTTATTACCACCACCGTTATCTCATTAATGTGTGTTATTGTGATCTGTGCCTGTCTTCTTAGTGTTGCTCCTTCGCCTTCAACATATGTACTTAAATGACTTCTGTACATGATTATTTTCAGGACAATAAAGGAGAGCCACACTGTGTCTGATTGTGGTGTTTCAAACCCATTCATTATAATAAAGACATGTCTCACCCCAGTCTCACCCCACACTTGATGTGGGCAGAGTCTATGAATCTATAGTTATCTAATCTATAGTTGAAAGGGGGTATAGAAGTATAGCATATAACCTATGGTCAAACTACCTCTGTAGTAATTAGTAGCATATCTTTTATCTTCTATCATTGCACGTTCTTTAGTTGATGTGTTCGACCTTAGACGTACAAGCCAGTAGTCTGAGGCCAGCCAGCCACAGCAGTGATCATATTCACTCCTATTCCCAGTGGAGGCTAACGGCTCAGATGAACTCAGACGAGGAATCTCCCTAATGCTTATTGGTCTGGACTTTTGGAATCTTCTTCCGACTCATCCTCTCCCACACACACACACACACACACACACATAAAGTGATGCTCAGCAGAGTGGTAACATGTTCAGATTGCTCAAATCGAATCCCAGGCTTCAATACACACAGACACACAGATGTTGGTGTCTGAATTGTAGGCACCCCTCTACCCTCACACACACTGTATCACACTGCTATACAGTATATCAAGCTATAGGCACACAATACATAAACATACAGTATACTGTACAATTGAAGACATGCCTACAGACACCTCGACACTACTATACGACAACTACAACTTGTAATAGGAACCAACTGCTTTTTGAGATATGCACCAACAGACCACATTGACACTGTTTGCAGCCCGACCTGTACAATGTTGATAATGGGGCAGAGTACAGTAGCTATTGGTAGCAGGGATTTGTACAATGTATAGCCTATTCATACTCAATTATGTTTTCGTTGCAATGTAAGACCAAACCTCTCAGTAAGATCCATATAGCTCCCCCTTTGTACAGTTAGTATGCACTGCTATGACTAGCATAAAGGTGCCTCCGCTAATGTCCAAAAATGTTTGACCATGGTTGAGGACAAAGGTTGAAAGCCTCTGAAAAGTCAGTTATGTATCATTTATCTTTTAGGTAAACCGCTCATCCTTAAAAAGGCAGTGAAGTTAACATGAAAGTAAGGCGCTGGAGAAGGGAGGGGCTGTGATTTTACATGTCTTTGCCTAGGCAATATTTTTATCAGTTTTATTTGCACAGCTCTTCCCATACTGCCGTATTGTTTTCTTTTCCTTCCTTATTAGATTAACATCATTTGTTTTTATTTATTTATTGTCACAGAACCTAAATGCATATGTATGCAAAGAGAGTCTCTATCATTTCTCCTCACCTTAAATGTCCATTTAAATGCAATATTTACTTCTAGTTGAGCCCAACCATTTCAAAACGTTCCCCTATCTAATTCCATTGTGAAGAAGGTGTTTTCTGGATGATAAAACCTTGTTAATCTGGTTTTAGAGTGATTGAAATACGTAATCCCATTTCTCCAAGCTTTCCATATTCCTCATTGCTTGTCCTATTGAAGTCAATTTACAATATGTTATAGTGTGTACAGTAGATTGCAAAAAGACTGATTAGGAGAAGAGCGAAGCATGGCCAAAAAGCCCAATGTGTATTTCTATGAAGTTTTAGACACAAATAAAGTAGACCCGGTGCAGCGAGTGGAAATAATGAATCCTTTCATTCATAAAATAGTGATTCAATCTTGAAATGTATTTTAACAAAAGTTCAAACCCAGCCTAAAATGCAGGCTACTGATGAAGCCTAGTCCCTGTTTAGCCAGACAACTCTTTACATTTTACAACATTTACAGTTGTGTTTCAGACACAAACGTCTGGGGAAGAATCAGAATCTGGGAGCAGTATAACTTAATGCATGTATTTTTCTTTCTTTTTTCTTTCAAGTTGATGTAATTTGCCAATTGGTTGTTATTGTTTTTCTGGGCATGGTTGGAACAGTTGAGGGAGTAGGGGTGACATCCTGAGTGAAACACGTTTAATAGCGTCTCCTGCTTGCTCGATTTGAACCATGTGCTTCCCTGCTAGTTTAGTTATCATAGGTACGTGTGTTGAGTTTTAAACTACTGAACTGTGGTATAAGCAGTTTGTGCTAGCCGAGATCCAAAGTGGATGCTGGGAGCAGTTGAGGCCCAAGGCCAGAACGGCAAAGGATAACGGATGCGGCATTAGCCTTTGAGGCTCAGAAAAGACATTGAAACAGGTTGGAACCGTTTTTCATTCCCAAACCTGTATTCTTTAGTTTGTATTTTCATATGTTCACAGTCTTAAGATTTATAGAAGCCTAGACAAACAAACAAAAAAAACCAAGTAGTTCTTAGATTTCAAAGGGACCATGACAGTACCTTTAAGTTTAGAAAAAGAAACACTGCATATTATTTTGTATACAGATCATTTCTAGGGGCTCAAGTAGAAAATGAAAATGTGTGCACAATAGTGTACCAACGATGTTGTTTTGCTCCAGTGTGATAGGTAAAAATTCAAACAAATAAACTCTGATTGTGAACCTGTGACATTGCTTTTTTTATCACACAGACCGACAAATTGCCTGCGGTTGCCTCCTTTGCAGGGGAAGTCTAGTCCCGTGTTTGCTTTCTCTCGTTGACAAGGCATTGAGTCCACAAGAATGCGGTTGCATTCTTGTGACTGAGGCTTAAGTCTACATCCCCCTTTTTGGCTCCTGCTTTTTAGACGTAACTAATGATGTCATAGAAAGCCGGTGAAGAAAAACCCTGAGATCCAGCAGGATTTAGGTTGACCTCCCATGCTCCAACCCTGCAAAGATGAAGAGAGAGCCAGTCGTGGTTAAAGATGTAACTCAAATGAAGCTGAACTGCTGTGTTGAACATGTCTGTATACAGCTCATCACTTCTGGGAGGCTCAGTGACTCTCAGTGAGCACGTATGAAATTTTAACGAGCAACCATGATGTTTATTCAAATGTGCAACCACACTTTGAAACCATCCAGGGTCCTGTTTTGTTGTCCATGTCAAGATCTTTTTGTATTTCTGTGTTTTTACATCACATGCCTAAAAGGAACGACATTTCCTTCAACTGTATATGTAAGTACATAAATGTACATAAATGAATGACAACAAAGCTCAACTTTATCTCTAAAGGTGTCTGTCCTGTAATCTGACACATTAGGTACCCATCAGACTACAAGCTAATGTGACTCTCCCTGGGGGTGTGTTGAGCATGTGTGCATGTGTGTGCTTTGAAGTTGATTTTGGTGATAGCACAAGCCATTTTAGACCTGTCTCTGCCCTTTTTTTACCGTGTGTAAATGTAAATGTATGTGCGCTTGTCTATTTGTTTGTCCTTCCTGACATTTATGAAGGCCTTCCTGAGGGAGGGCTAGACAGAGTTGGCATCGTTCAGCAAGCTGGTGTGGATTTGTTCCATCTGCTCCGACACCGACACATGACCAGCGATGCCCTGAACAGCAATATGTTCAGGGCTGAAGCCAGCACAAGACACACCAGTGACAGGGAGGCATGTGCATCAGGAAAAAAAGCCATCCTCAATTATTTTGATAAAAGATCTGTGAAATGGAACGCTAAAAATAAAAACATTTGGTAGAGTGACAGGACAGAGACATGGGAGGGCATCTATTAAAGGGGGGGGGGGTATATGTGGATTATAAAGGTGTCTGTGTGGCTGTGTGCGTGCATGGAAAAAGATGTTCCTCTATTCAATATTTACTGGTTCAAGTCAGTGAGGAATTGTTCCGTTTGTCACAGCAGTAGATAGCTAGCTGGCTATAAACTTAGCTAGCTGTTTATATAGTTAGTCACTGGCAAAAAGTGTATTTTGTTGATTCATGCTTTGCGCAACATGGATATTCGAAAATGGGTGTGAAGCTCAAAGAGTAAAGAGAAAGAGAGCCAGCCTGCAGTTTTTTCTTTTTGCTCAAGCAAGTCTGGCTTATATTGCCATGGCTGGTCATTCCAGTGGTGATGAATTTGAAATGTTTCCTCTAGTAGCTAGGCCTTTGTGGCTACAATTAGACATGTGCTTTATCTGGGCTATTAAGTAATAGGCGATAGTTGGTGGAGATGTATTTGATTTCCAAGATCCTTTTTGACAGTCAGGATTGTGGAATATGATGCAAACCTCAGGTGACGGATCAACAACAAGCCTACTGATGTACAGAGGTGGACAGGCCATCTGGATGTTCAGGACAAGTCCAAAACGGACGCTACATTCGACAAACGCCATAACGACCAATAAAGCAGACGTTCCTTCAGTGAGCTTAGCGACCATACAATAGGCCACACAGCAGGCATGTGGTCATTTACACTCTAAACATTGTTAACATCAAACATCGAAAGCTCATGTACTATTCTCATCATCTCAACACTGCTGTTATGGATGTTTTAAAACAGATGTTTCAGGGACATATTCAACTTATTTTACTTATTTAACTTTATTTAACTACAAATAGTGCTATTTAAAACCACTCAGAAAAAGCCTTGCAAATTACATCCACTTAGTCTTTCCATTCTACAATACCGACTCTCGTATACCACTAGAGACAACATTAATGACATTATGAAAAGCCTCAGTGAGTTACCCTGTCTTCATTTAAATGAGAACTTTAAAAGGGCCCTTCTTCGTGACTAATGAGCTCTCCTGAAGTCAGAACAGAGAACAGTATAGAGGTGAAATATTAATAGACCACTGGAAAAAAAGCAATTTAAATCTGTACATTCGGCTGACATCAACCAAATTTAGGAAGACTTTTCAGAAGGCATAAATATGGAGATCAGAGGTGTTCAGTGCATGCACAAGTGTGCGTCTGCATTCATTTTCACGAAAAGTTATTTAAGCATGGGCCAACAGCCACGTGTGTCTGCATAATGCTTACTGGTGGATATGTCGATTAGTACAAACATCCACAGTGACTTTACTTTTGACATAAATTGATTATTATTGAGTAATTCATGCTTAGGAATAGAATTGTATACCACTGCAGGGTCACCATACACCCATAAAATGAAAAAACAAAAAGCAGAGAAATGGAATGAAGTGGAGAAGAGGTGAATTCAACACACAGGAGATTAAAAGGTGGTTAGTTAAGGATGACAGATGGGGGGGGGGGGATCCATAGGGAGAGGAGAAAAGCAGAGGTGATAAATGAACTGAAGATGAGAGTAAAAAGGTGGTAACGCTCTACAATAATGGAGCATGAATAAGCATTCATTAATGCTTTAACTAATGCATGAACCACCATAAGTTAATACATAAATCATAAGGAACTAAGTTATGCAGTCATGTTTAACATATTAACCGTTAAAAAGGTCACATATTATTTACTATTAATTAAATCATCATAAATCACCATCATGGATAATTTCCTATCAATATAAGGCATTCATTAATACCGTGAGTGTGTTAATTACCACAATAAGAGAACATATTAACGTATCGGTTGATATGTTAAACATGAATGCATAACTTAGTTCCTTATGAATTTGTATCAACCTAGGATGCTTCGTGCATTAGTAAATGCACAAAGTAGCATTAATGAAGCATTAATGAACGCTTATTCATGCGCCATTATTGTAAAGTATTGGCGAAAGGTGGAGAGATGGGAAGAGGAGGGGGTGGAAGTGGAAGATACATAGAAACAACATCAGAATTACAATCATCAAGATGGCATTGCTACCCAATAAGCTTGGTTTTGCTGTTCCTCCCATTTAACTGTCTATGGAAAGAGCCAAAGAATGTATGAATTTAAGAATACCCCCATGGGAAACTTCTATTGATCCACATGGTGGTCTCACAACTATCTTATTCAATCAATAGAAGCGGCTGTGAAACTCAAAAGCTCTTCTTTGCTGTCTAAGCTTTCCCTACTGGACGAGAAGTCACCATTGAAATGTGTTACAAGACAATCCTGAGAGGCACTGCTTGTCATAAATCATACATATAGTGTATGCCGGTTAGCTTCAAATACCAATCCGAAGTCAGGTTTGATGTCTGGCAGGCCTATTGGATCGGCTGGCGTTTTGAAGCCCACCTCTGTGCCCACAGGAGAGTTGAGGTTTCCAGCACTGATGGCACCGACCAAGGAGGTTTTTCCGGATTTATAGTATTATATGTTTAACCTCACTACAGTATATTTAGCTGTTTCCTTCTGTCTGATCTCAGTTTCTCCTACCCACCCAACCAGAACAGAAACAGACTGCTGATACACAACAGAGGGGATATTTGTCTCCTATCGACTGAATTCCAATAAGAAAAACAATAAGAATGAAGATATTGCTTTGCAGGGCCTTAAGGCAAGGAAGGATTTTTAGGGGGGAAAAATATAATGGCTCCTGGCTTATCTGCATGAAGACTGTCCAGCCAACCAACTGTAACTAATTTATCTATTTTCCTATAATTGTAAAAACAACTGGCCATTGTAAATATGGATTGTGGATTGTTTTTTAATTAATTACAAATGGTGACATGGTTATGAATGGACAGCTATCTCTGAATTCCTGCAGGAACCTGCAGGATTCGTTCAGGCTGCAATGTACACCAATGCTTATTTCACCTGTGGCAAAACTGATATTATTTTCAATAAGAAATTCAGCCATCTCATTCACTACACCCCAATAGTAGTAAACACACCCTTCACATTGGTCTTAAAAGATATATCCAATCCAATCCAATTTTTAGGGTCAATACTCAAAACACAGAGCATAACAGAGGAAATTAGGGGGGGAAAAGGGAGAAGCAATGAGCACATTTTCCAGCTCAACATTTAGCATGGAAAAAAGGGGAACAGCAATCTTTAAAGACCATTTATTAGGTTAAATGTATTCCAAATATTCTGATTAAAATAATAATCCAGCCTGTCACGTCACACAGAAACTCCAGTCCTCTACACCTATTGCATTGTAATTCCGACAATTCCATTTTGAGTTGAATTCACACACAGACTTCAAATAAAGCTGGCAGACAAACTTCATGGTGTACGCCCCTACATTGTGCCTGAATGCACCAGTAGTCAGCATTGACACTGGGGCAACAGCGGGCACTAGACTAGATAATAGACAATAGTGTTGCCTCTCCAACCCCAGGCCAGGGGTGAAGAACAAAGCATTGCACAACTGTTGGTTTGGCAGGTGGCACAGCACCTGATAGCAGCCACCAATCAAGCGTAGTCCGTGCCATTTGTGGATGGCAAGAATGTATTGTGCTGTCGTAATCATTTGTATGATGCTTTTTCTCACTTCACAAAAGAATAAAATGCTGTATAATTATGAGATTTTATTACATTCACACGTGCGCACAAAGACAAGGGAGCAAACAACAACATATTTTAATGTTTGTGTAATTAAGGACTGAGGGTAGAATTGACATGGCTCCTCTCTTTAGCACACAGGTGCCAGTGTAAATGACTGATGACTTGAGTGTATTGGAATTATACTACACAGGTGTTGCTGATGATGAAAAATAAACATCAAAGTGGATGTCATACTCAACGTGGCTTCTATCCAAATGCAGAGGAATAAATAAGAGTGCCCAGTGAACCCACCCACCCAACACCCAGGACTAATACACTCGTACTGTAGTTAACATGCAGCCTTACACGTGGGCCTGTGCCACTGCATTCCAGCAGCCAATCCACTTTATTCCTGATTAACCAATGTGCGCCGCCATAACAACCAATCCAGTTTTTCACTTCCGGTCATAGACATTGAAAATAGCCTCTGTGCTTTTATCATTTCCAAGCTCATTGTCATCCACACCTTCTGAATAAACAAAGTAGTTTACTATGTCAACATAGCTGACCTTCGGCCATAGCTTCATATAATCGACCCAGTTTAGATGGATGAGGCCCACGGATAAGGCAGTCCTCACAATGTTTAAAAAAATGTATTGGCAATATGTTACCACCGAACACTTGCCATACTGGCTAGCTAACAAAATCAACCTACTTGCTAAACTATTTATCGCTATACTAAATTGCTATACTAAATTACTGTGCCACTGTATACGCTAAGCTTACCACATCTAGTTTGATGTAAACAAGAAAGAAAAGCCTTTTACTGTCGTCTTAATGGGATGAAAAAGTAATTATATGGAAGCTCAAGTATATGGGAATTGATATGGCAGAAATTAGCAAACTGTTATTTAAGTCCCTGCATCATAGTAAAAAGACTAGTAAATAAACATGCCCTTGGATCATCAGTCTACCGTAACCCTTGACGTTTCTCTCCACATTAGCCTACTAGTACCGGTGATAAACTGGTAATGACTGTTAGTTGGCCTTGTTAAACAAAGATCAATTTGATCAGTGCAAGAAATAAGTGCAAGTCATGCCTTATACAGAGAACTAGAGAACTGGCATTGACAGAATTGTCTTTTTATCTGTTTGCACCATGACATGGTTCTGGTTGTGACGACATGCAGGACCCAGTGACCATTATTACTGTCTGTTCCATGACTAAACAAAATAGTGAATAAACGAATACTAGAGGCACTAGAGGCTTTACTGAAATGACCTTGACATACACTGAGGAGTTGCATACAGAACAATGACATCCAGTACAGCATAATACACATCAAAGCAATGCCCATGACATAACACAATGCCCAAAATTTGGAATTAACACTTAAGCTGATGCAGATAGAAAAGCATGACATTGGTTGACACATGGATTTACAGTATTCAGGCCCATCATAAAAAAGTAAGAGCATTAGAGAGCAGTATTGTGTATTGCCGCTTTGGTGTTTTGTGGTCAGTATGTGTGTGTGTGTGTGTACGAGGGTTGATAGTTATAAAGGAATCACATTAAGAGATCATGAAAATGTGAATATGGGCCTGTAAAAAATAAACAGGAAGAACAGTGTGTGTGTGTGCGCGTGCGTGTGTTTCAAACAGAGGAGGCCTGTTTGGATATGCGAGCGTGTACTGAAATGTTATTGTGGCAAGGAACGTGCACACACACACACACACACAGGGTTGTTCCAATTTGTCCGTCTCTCAACACACTTAATTGTAACTGGCGCTCCTGCTGGGAGGGTTGAGCATGGCGCCTCGCGTGTCGTGTCTCTTGTTTTCTCTCGCATTTTGCACTGCCAACTTGCGTATAAAAGAGACAGGTGATCACTGATTGCCCACACCTGTTCCCAGTCCCTGAGCGTACCATGAACCATGGCCGTAATCTTGGTTTGATCATTGGGGGAGACACATTAAGTCAGGGGTCTGGGGGTCCTCCCCACATTTCCTGCATTATGATTAATTTTTATGCACCGATTTGTGCCTTTTTTGCATCAATTTATGGTGGAAATGTCTTTATTTATGTAAAAGAAAACACCACCAGGTGAATCTCTTAGCGATTAAAACATTGATCAAAACTATTAGAGAATGAGTCCTTGTTAAAGCCTCTAAATAATTCTGGAAAACCTTAGGCTGCAAAGTTTAAATCTGTCACTCGTCACCAAATATGCAGGGACGCGGGATGTGGGGGTGCTGGGGGTGCTGCAGCACCACCTACTTTTGACAGGCTGCTACTGCAATGTAAATCTATGCCTATGCCGTGAACCACCCCCCCAACATTCTCTCTCCCACTCACAGACATTGCTAAGCCACGCCACACCTCCACATAAAGTTACATAAACACATTTACACACAGCCACAGCTCATTCAGGGTGTGGGCAAAGGCCATTACAAGTGTGTCTGTTTTCCCATGCTTATATGTTCACATAACACATTTTATTTCCACAGTGTCAAAACAGAAAAAAGAAGGTTTGAATTTGGAAAATTGGAAAATTGGAAACATTTGGAAAAGTTCTTACCCGACATGCTGCACTTTGCTCACCATTACCAACTGATCGGTGGTTTGGGGTCTGAATGCATTGGCGTATAAATGTTTTATATTATCTTAACCGTGTATCTAACCTCATGTAAACCTCTTTACTTGTCCATGGTGTTTTGTAGCAGATGCATTATGCAGGGCTGACTCCCAACAGAGTCCCCCTGTGCAAGCCCTCTAAATGAACGTCATGTAGAGAGCACGCTTATGCAAACATGAAGGGGTAGCTTAAAGCTGGGCCATGCTGGGTCAACAGTACCAGAGGATGGGTGTCGGTTTGTTCCTCTTCAGCTAACACTATGTACCACTACAGGGCACTGTGTGTGTGTGTGTGTGTGTGTGTGTGTGTGTGTGCGTGTGTGTGTGTGTGTGTGTGTGTGTGTGTGGTGAAGGAGAAGTTTGTGGGAAACCGCCTTCTGGCAAGAAGGATGGAGGGGGAGAGAGGCTGAGAGGAAGAGAGAGAGCGATTGGGAGGTTGGATAGCTAGGCACTAACACAGCCTCTGTTTTGGCTTTAAGGCAGTAGTTTTCCAAATAGGAGTCAGACCAAACATGGTTTCATGGTTCCGATTTTTCCTTCATTTTTTGTATTAAACTTTTATGCAAATAAAGGTTCTTGTAAAGGACGTGGTTCATAGCTTGTGTTACGAAGCAGGCTCTGCCTGGTACTATATGCCTACACTGGGCCTAGCTGGCAAACGGTAAGCCTCACCCTACAGTACGTGCTGCAATCAGGTGACAAGTGAATCTATCTTGGCTTATGTATGCAAACTGAACATACAGTGGGGAGGGGGGGTTGGTATTTAACCTCCATCCTGAACATCAGGACTACCTGACGAGACCATTTATTGTGTATTATACAATATAATATACAGTTCCTGGTTGTGGTAAGTGGTGTGGTCGCTACAGATGTACTGTACTGTAGCTCCTGTCTGTCTCAGGTGCATGCAGATGGGTAATCAAGAGTCTGAAGCTACACCCCCAATACGACATCAGTATTGACCCTGAAGGAATTAGAATTTAGATATTATTTCATATTTAATTGAGTAAAATAGGAAGACAGGCAGAAGCCCACAGCTAGATCAAGACAAAGCCACTCCCGGCTCAAATGGCAGAATTCAGTTTTGTGTCACTTATAACTTTGTGTCCCCAAATCTATTGTCTGCCTTTCCTGTAGTCATGCTGAGCTGTCCTAAAGAGAACCTATTTTCCATTCATTTTAAATTAACATTTGTTACCTGTGCTGGAAGCACAGCCAGCCCCCGAGCTAGTCTATTCGAGCTTTACCGGCCACACCTCCAACCAATGACTGCTCACCTTACCTGTGACTGACCCTCCCCGGTTCCTTTGAACCTTTACCTATTTAAGCCAGAGCGTCCTATTGTTCTCCAGAATGTGGTTTGGTGGAGCATTGATAATGCGAAGCTAACATCTTCCCCCTGTGCGCACATGGTCTTTTTGTATTGTTATTAATAAAGGTGTTTCTTGATTTAGCACTTTCAAACACGGACTGGCCTCAAGTTTGTATGTGGTTATACAGATTACCATCAACCGTTTCATCTCTCCCTATGGTACCACTAGTGGTAGTGGTACCTATCACCTATGGTAACAGCCTGCAACATGTTAACTCCCCTTGGTTGGGGTTGTATGTTGACCCATGCTGAAGAGTTGCTTTAAGAGTGAAGCTTTGTGCCACGCTACGGTACGTAGAGGCCTCGTCTCTCAGTGTTGGATTGGTGTGCTGTCTCACCCTGCACACTGTGGGAGGTCCCCCAGGTTAAAGGCATAGTGTGACACAAGCTCATATGGCAGGAGAGTGGCACTCACATTGTTCCCTGCCTGGGGGGAAATCTTCCAGGAATCCAACAGGCCTAGAGGATGGGAGGGGAGGGGAGGGGATGAGACAGGGAGGAGGAGAAAGCAGAAAAATTGAGGAGTTAAGTGTTTGTAGGAATTTCCTCATATGTATCTGCAGATACAGGGGTTGGTGGTGAGATGCGTGTGCGTGTGTGTGTGCGTGTGCGTGTGCGTGTGGGTGTGTGTTCACATGCGTGAGCCTCCTGACTGTGAAAATGTTTTTGAGAAATAGCAGACACAGCAATCTCAAGTGGCGAGGTGTCACAAGGTTACAGGCCCTGCTGGTGTGGAGCACATGACACTGGTAATGCTACAGCCATGGCCGAGAGAGAGAGAGAGAGAGAGAGAGAGAGAGAGAGAGAGAGAGAGAGAGAGAGAGAGAGAGAGAGAGAGATA